>ML823257.1:105482-117886 GCA_009831015.1 Picea engelmannii | reverse complement strand
ACTCAATGGTCTTCCCAAGACGTGGGATGCATTTTCCGCAAGCATGAACACAAGAAAGGAGTATCCGACATTTGAAGAACTTTGGACTTGTTGTGCTCAAGAAGAATCAAGGATCAGTGCAAAAGAGAAACCCCAAAAGAAGTGCGATGACCAAGCCTTCACAACAAGATTCAAGAACTTCAAGAACAAAAGGAAGTTTGGTTCAAGGAGGAAGCCAAATCAAGAGAAAGACATTTCAAAAGTACAATGCTTCAACTGTCGAAAGTATGGTCACTACAAAAATCATTGTCCCGAGCTAAAGAAAAGGAAGGAGAAACACAAAGCATCAATTGCCGAAGAAAAGGAACTTACAAAGAAGACTAAACATGATGGAAGAGACTTCTTCTTCTAAAGGTAACAAAACTCTTCTTAGTTCTTGTACATATCTTGTTTGCATAGTCTCTGTACATATCTTGTATATCTATCTCCTGGAAGATAATGTGTTCCAAGAAGAACTATATCGATGGAAGAACTTAAAGATAAGGATTGATATCATTAGATAATACATGAAAGAATGAAATACATCAAACAAATCATGTGGAAGCTATTGCAAGATAATCTGAATCAATCATGAAGAGACCTAGAAGAAGCAAAGACAAAAAGACTTATGACGTTTCGTAGAAGACAACAAGACATAAGCGTGGACTCTGTTAGACAGAGAGAGCCAATTATATATTGCATAAGACAATAAGGATGCAAGCGGAAGCATGGACTCTATCAGACGGAGGGAGCAGATTATATGCACTCATACACGAAGCAAGTATTAGGAGGGAGCTCATCCTATGATCCATTGAAGATGATGAAGTATATAACCATGATAGCAGCCATGAAAGACAGTACGTGTTCAGTTCAACCACAGAAGAAGACTTCTTCAAAGAAAAGCCTCTAAGTATTCCTGGTTGTCCATACACATCTGTGATCCTATGATGAAAGAAAGAAATGGAATCTACTCCATGGTCCCAAGAGCTAAAAACGAGGAAGAATATGAAGATTCCAAGAAAGAAAGAGAAGCCAGAACAACCAGTCATTGTATCAAGAATCATAAGATTGTCAGCCTGATATAAACTCAATAAAAGCAATCAAGCAGAGGAACTGAAAGTCGTGATGAAGAACAGTGTGTGGAAGACTTGTGAATGAAAGCATTGCGAGATCTAGAACTAGAGGTTCTCCCAGATGGAGGGATAAGACTATGATGATTACTTGTTCCAGTAAACCAGACTTATCTCTACATGAGTCATTATATCATCCTTAACATCCATGAGTTGGAGTTCTACATCAAATGAATGCAAAGAATGTTCTCCAGAGACATTGAATAAAGAGCATATGAAGAGCAATCTCAAGACTTTGAGGCATACCAGAAAGAGACTCTTGTATGCAGATAGAAGAAGATAATTTGGTAGAGAACCTCCAGTGCACAACATAAGCGTGGTGAAGATTCCCTATAACATCAAGATGACTACTCAGTAGATCAGATCTCATGATGATAGAAGAAGTGCCACATGGATATGTTCCAGTTTTCCAACAATGAGATACTCTATTCTTCAGAGCTACATGAAGCCTTCACATTAAATCAGTGTTCCAGACTAAAGTACATTTGAAATCAAGCATTACATTATCCGTGATGAAGTCCAAAAAGGAGAAAGTGGTTCTCCAATACATATCTCCACAGATGAGAAGATAAGCAAACATTTTGGTAAAGCTTCTATCCAATATGAAAGAGTTTGCGTACTCTAGCTGGAGCTTGTGGAGACAACTTCCTCATTGAAAAAGGAAGAGATGAATCCCAGGTTGGGAGGGAGCACTAAAATATTATTGAAAACATTCATTGAAAAATAGTCCAGCTTGGACAGATTCTTTCATGTTCGGAAAGTGGATTGAGATTTCTGACGGATAGGGATTTCCCATTGTGGTTAACATGGGAAATGGTATGGATTGCTGATGTATCATAGATAGTGACTTCCCATTGTGGTTAACATGGGGAATGGTCTAGGGCAGTCTCTCTTCTTGAGGGTTACTCAAGAAGACTGGCCCGCCTTGCCGAACAACGATTTCTCATTGTGGTTAACATGAGGAATGGTCTATTTTGGAGGTTGATACAGGACAGTCTTTTCCTCTTGTGGTTAACAGAGGAACTGGTCCAGACAGTCATTCCTTAGGGTTTATACATTCTCTCCAGGGTGCACTTTGATTAGTGTAGGAGGAATGGCCCAGGGTGGGGAATGGTCCAGGCTCAACAATCAGGGACATACATTCCTTAGGGTTTATACATTCTCTCCAGGGTGCACTTTGATTAGTGTAGGAAGAATGGCCCATGGTGGGGAATGGTCCAGGTTCAGAAGACAGGACAATTATTCTTCCTTGCTTGAGAAGAATAGTCTAGATATCTCATTGTTCTACTCTAAGGGCAGATATTATTTCATATCTCACAGATGTGAGTGAAAGATTGGCCCAGATAATTCAGTTTATATCATAACATTGTTTCCGTGGAGGTTGATATCAGATGATTGTTATGAAGATTGTATTACAATAGATGTATACTACTGTGGTGGATGTGTTCCACTGTTCGTGACTATACATTACTGATCAAGTACTTGTTTGCTACTTGGTGTGGTAGTGTACCACTGGATTGTAGTTATGTACTACTATGGATAGACACAGTTGTGTTCTATTTTTGTTTTGATTGCCTTGAAGACTATCAAGCAGTTTATTGGAAATAATTATCATCCAGATGAATGATGAACAAAGATTTTCCAGACAGAAAATGGTTCAGAACATTTACTCTTCTAGATTAGAAGAATGGCTCTTGTATCACTCTATGGAGTGAGCATCATTTCTGATTACTTAGATAGAGTATGGTTTCGAGAGATGATGCAGCTGATGATGATGATGGTGCTCATGATCTAGTTTATATATCTATGTTGGTGCTACCAGGTGAATGGTATGTTTTGTGCTCAAGACCATTACCTGTAATACCTCCCTAACTAGGAGGGAGTGTTGATATTATGGTAGATGCGGGAGGTATTTACCTCCACGTGTGAACCTGACGAGAATAGAATACTCCGAGAAGCAAGAAGAAACCCTAATGAGTTGGCTAATAACCCTAGAAGACTTGTCGGCTCAAGAAGATAATTTATATTAGGTTATTAGCCTCCAAGAGAAGAAGTCGACCAGAAGAAATAATAATATACTGAATAGACAGATACCCAGAATAAGAAGTCGGCCCAGGCAGTTAGCCAGAAATACTATAAATACAGGGCGTTAGTCTCTCATTTGTCACAGTCTCAGAATTGCAGAGCAGCAACAGGTGCGCACTGCAGTGCCCAGTCTTGTGCGCAGGTTTGAGGAGAGTTGTCGGTGTAGTTGCTGCAGCTATCAGTTACATTTTGGCTTGGACTATCTCTTGGCTAGGGTTTGGAACATCTGATCAGTCTTTGTTGATGCGCTATCCTTGGGGAAAGGTGCGCTACCCTTTGTTTGGCTATCTAGCTTAGGGTTTGCTTCCGGAATGATTCTTTGTCAAGGTTAAGGTGCTCGGAGGGTGGCTTCGGTCTATGTTTGGGTGACAAGAGTATTTTCAATGGTAAAACGAGCACACATCCTTCATATTCTAACAAATATTTCACTTCGATGAAAGCTATATTACGAGAAGGAGAAAACGTTTATCATTCCCATATGCACAATGTCCAAAATTTTATTAAACTCATCATTATCAAGATCTTCAAGAAATGAGCCAAAGAGACTATACACCAGTACACAATTCTTGGATTTTTTTTAAGAATTCAAGACCAAAAATGCCAAAAACCATGCAATTTCACTACTTCAAATGCAAAGATGCGCCCAATATAATGCAAAGCAAGAATTTATTTTTTTTTGTTTTCAAAGATACACTAAAAGCAATAGCGAGCTTCTTAAAAAAAAAGCAACCCAAACTACAATTTTTCTTTTAAAACGAACTATTCTGAAAAAGAAGTGTTCTTTCACTAAACAATTCTAAAGAAAAACAATGCTTTGTAACAGAAAGACACTTAAAGCGAGAGATCAAATCTTTCAAAAGCAAACAAGCGAAAACAAAGACAATATGGCTAAAAGCGGATTCAAACCTGTCTAGAAGACTGTAATCAAACCCAACAAATCACCCCAAACACTTATCACGGATCTAGGAAGGGAAAACCATAAAAAACTAAAAAAAAAATCACAATCATCGTTGGCTGAAAGACTGACACAGTGCGTCGATCCTAGTTCGTCGCAGGTAACGAAAGGCCACAATGCGACGACGTCGCACTATCTCTTAAGGAAGAGTGCGTTGATCCTAAATTGTCACAATGTCCCTCAAAGTAGGGTGCGACGATCAAAGGAAAAATGGAAAAAATAAAAAGTAAGAAGGTTTTTCCAGTGCAGTTCAATAGTGAGTGAGTCAGACTAGATCTCCCAGTGACTCAGTAAACAGAACCCAGGCAAACAAAGAAAGAAAACAAGACTACTAGGAAAACAATCTGTTCCCCGGTATGGTCGCCATTTTTGTTATCGGACAAATCGGTAAGTGCAGACACAAACTAATCTCCCTAACTTCCATAGGAAGCTAGAACAAAACAAGACAGAATACAAACTTCACCTTAGACTTCATTGTCATATAAACTAGTTTAGAGAGGTGCAAGTGACATACCTTTTAAATGACGCTTGATCCTCACTAGTGTCGTCCTTTTCGCTCCATCTTTGGATTTGCAGGATGGTGAACCTGTTTAAGAAGCACAAACCAACAAAGAGAGAGAGAACACAGATATATATATTCCAATGAATTCTATGTATAAGATCAAAGAGTTATTAAATAAAAGTCAAGACACCTTTATAGGGAAGAAATGTATTGTTGCATTATATTAAATGGAAAGTGGAGAATACAACCCATGCCTTGATGTTGGAAGGTCCCTTTCAATGGCTCTTTGCTCCAACACACACACCTTTGCTCCAATGCCTTTGATGAAGAAGATCCACAATCTGACTTAGAGAACTAAAGCAAAGCTCTCAAGTGTAATCCATAGTAGAACTCTTCATGCATATGCAAGCCCTTGCAAACCTTAGGCCTTTCCATAAGACATCCCTCTTTATATAGGGTGAAAGAGAGATGGATGAGGGGATTAGGATGATCCCACTAAATCTGAGAAGCGAGTAAGATCCAAACCGATTGGAGACCACCTCATCTTCTAGAAGATTCCCTTCCAGAACATTCATGAATTTTGACTTTTCCATTGCTTAAGCGTCATCACACCCTATGCACAGGCAGCCTACGACGACGTCGCAATCCAAGTTTAGTGTAGAGTGCGATGATCAGACATCGTTGCACCCCATGCATACAACAAAGTGTGATGACCTTCCTTGTTATAGTTTTTGAAAGAGGAAAAGCAAACCACTTTTCTCGTGGAGAAAGTCTCTTTTAATAACTTCAGGGAACATGAAAATGAGTTAAGCACATGTTGTCAGTTGATCACCGGGGTGACCACAATAATGTGTAACACTTGGGAAAAAAATGGATTGGGGGTAGAGTATGCAAAGGAATGGAAAAGATACACAGACCTCTTGATAGACAACGATGTTAGACTCAAGGAAGAAGAGGATCAGTTGATCTGGTCTTTGAATCCTGTTGGAGCATATGTTCCTAGATCAGGCTACAAAGGACTAGCGGAAGAAGGAAGAGAAGACCAACAAATCCAGTTGTGGAAAATTATATGGAAATTAAAATGTCCCACAAAAAACAAGATATTTATATGGCTAAATTTATTCAATAAGTCACCCACATGGGATGTTCTCTAGAAGAGGAATTTTATAGGGTCGGGATGGTGTTTTCAATGTCATCAAACAAGAAAAAAAAATGTTGTTCACCTCTTGTTTGAATGTCCATACTCCAAGGAGGTATGGAAAGAGGTGGAAAGTTTAATAGGGATTGGGAAATTATGGGAAGGAAGAAGTCTCAAAGAGGGCCTTCAAAACATGGTGTAGCAGAAGGGAGACTTCCAAGATCAAAGCACTACCTATCAACATAGCATAAGGAGTATGGATTGCCAAAAATACAAAGTGTTTGAAGACAATGAAACACTTCCTATCAAATGTGTTGTACATGCCATAAATATTTTAAATGTCTATCCACAATTGCAGGAAAAAACTATCCTTCTTAGGCAAGGTGAAGGGGAAATTAATAAAAATATTACTTGTACTTTTTTTATGGTGCTCCATAGGTGAATCCCTCTAAGAGAGGTTTAAGAGGCATATTATACCTATATTTAGATCATGGTATTTCTTTTAAAGATGGAATTGGTCAAAAAACCAATAATTTATTTGAAATGATGGCTTTAAAACCAGTTTTGAAACTAGCACAAGAGTCTGATGTAACCCAATTACAAATCTTTGGTGACTCAATGTTGGTTATCCAATGGATGAGCAAAGAAATTGCCCTCAGGAATTTTACATTACGACCCTTGTATGATGAAGTTCATAATCTACTTACATCTTTCTCATATACATCTATGTATCATATTTATAGGGACATGAACAATGTTGTAGACAGGCTCTCAAAAGCTCAAGTTGGCCTAGATCGAGGAACCTGTATTATTTTAGTAATCTAGAATTGACACAGTGCATAATATAATCATGAACCATGGACCTAAACTTCATTATTTTCAGTGTTTTATCTTAGATTTTGTGTAGTGATGAACTTTCACAGTTTACTAGATAAATGGTTAATGGACTACTTTAAATCATTTTTATTTTTTTGAAGAGGCTACATATGTAACTGAACACAAGCAAGATTTAGTTTTTTTGTGATGATGGATCAGACATAGGAATGTCATGTAAAAGGCTCAACATCACTTTTGAATGTCATGGCCACTTGACTATGTATTTTTGTTATATTTGTAAAAATAAAAATAAAAATTCCTTGAAAAAATATCAGGGTTTTGATCAATGATTTAACCTCTTAACAAAAAAATGGTCATATTCCTTCTCAAGATTTTGCAAAAAATATTACATTCTTTGGTAAATATCATCATACATTTTCGAAAAAAAAAAAACTTGAATAGTGTTGTCTAGGTCTATAGACTATCAAAAAACATAAATCATTATGTCTTTAGAGGTCTCTTTCATCACATGTGTATATCCAACTGTCGAAAAGTGTCGGTACAAGTCTATAAGAATTAAGAATAGATAGAACCCTTTCATTAACACCTGCGCCATCCCTAGTTTCCTTCACCACCCAAGTGTCTACAACTATTTGTATGCCCTCTTTTGAAAGAGAATCAACCTCAAAGTTTAGCTCTCTGCAGACATGAAGGAAACAAATGGAGTTAAAAACTAGTGTGATTCTTCTTACCTCTTCAAAAATAGGGCTCAATACCAAATTACCCATCCTGAAAGTCCCCTTCATCTAGTTTATAATTATATATGAGTCCCCAAAGACTTGTATCTTATTCAGTTCGTCTTCTATAGACAATTTTAACAATAGCTTCAATGCTAAAAGTTATATATATTTATCAGTACCACCTCCCAGTCAAACCTTGAAACTTACAATATGAGAATCATTTGGGAATATGTGCCTCCAACCCCACACATAGGGGGAGTGCCTTGACTAGCACCATTAAAGTTACTCCACGCACCTAAGTTGTCAATTGGCTCATGGATCAACCGCCTTGGAGGCCTAATAACCGAACTATCCTTAAAGATTTTGAAAAAATATATGATTTGAAAAGCACATTGGAAAGGTAGAATGAACCTATTCTCAAATATATTAGCAATCCTAACAATCCATATGCCCTAGACGACAATAAAAGGAAGAGTCTTGTAGTCTTTGAGCTCTTTTTTCTATAATTAATGCAAAAAACAATCTACAATAAATTCCCCTTGCGAAAAATCTGTAATACATGTCGCACTCTCCATTTCAACGCATGCTTTCCTAGTGTATGAACAAGATATAAGTAAATGATTTATTGTTTCCTCTTTCTCTTTATATAGAGTACACTTAATAAACCTTATCAACTCATTTTCTACAATACTTCTCAAGTTAATACTTTGTTCATAATTACCAACCACATAAAAATCCTAACTTTCAACTGAAATCTTATCTTCTATAGTAACTTTCATCACTATTAACTATCTTTTTTAATTTGATTAAAAAACATTACTTTATGTCTTAATCTAAAAGTATAATTTCACTATTTAAACTTATATAAATAATCACAAATTATCTTCTTATAATTTCATAATACTATAATAAAATTAGTATCTTATTATCTTACTATGATTAAATTGTGTTGCACATTAATGTTATTTTCCTTCCCCTTTTACCATCTTAATATACTATGTTATGTTACTTTGTTGCACTAATACACCTTAGTCAAAGAACTTTATGTTAATTGAAAAATTAAACGTGTTATTTTTTTTACTATCTTAAAATGCTATGCTACCTTTTTTGACAACATCTTACTTAATTTTTTTTAAGTATTTAAACGTTTTTTAAAGGAATCAAATAATTTGCCAATGGTGAAATAATTTTATAATAATAATAAAAGATTGGAATTTGTTTTTTAAGGTGACAAAATTTATCTTAACTTGGTTGTTAATTGATGGTGAGGATATAATCATTATTAATTTTTTTAATCGGTGAAGAAAAATAGCCATTATTAATTTTTATCCACGAATGCATGTTGACTTGTCATCGTTATTCAAGAAAAACCACACCATCCAAAATAATGTATTGGTGGTCCATAAGGGGGCATACTTTCACTCCTACTAGATGCATATGGGTCTTGGGTTTGTTAAATTATTTCCTTACATCCAAGGAAGACAAGCTCCTAGCCAATTAGAAGTAGTTTTAGGTCTTACTCCATGACCAAAATGACAGTTTCAACCCCCTATAGTATCCCCAAGATACCGAGTCTCCCTTGTGCTCCATTGTCTTTGAGTCTAAGCATAGGTTAGGTGTTATCTAGTATCCACCTGGACTTAGCTCCATACATGAAGTTATGATACTATATATGGTTGCAATTTTAGGTCGTAGCCAAAAGGTAAAAACTAGTTTATTAGCATATTCAACAAAATAAATAGGATTTAATTTTGAAGAGTTATATTGAATTTTAATTTATTTTAAATATCAATGTCCATTAAAAGTCAAAATTGGCCCATAACACTCTAAAGAGTACAATATGTTACAATGTTAGTACAATATGTAACAATGATAAAGGAAAAGGAAAAGCACATCCCAAGAAATACTTTTTTCCAGAAAGAAAATTAACACAATTATATTATAGAATATGATTTTTTACATTCGCTTCACGAGTTGCTATATGAAATAGCCCAATAATGATCAACAATACTCCCAAAGATACTGTCCAAATGTGAGGAGATATAACATTCTCCAAAACTGACAAAAACATGAATTGTTCAAACCAAGACTCACAAAGAGTAATTACATCCAAAACTAATCCAGAAGGGTAAAGAACCAAAAATATACAGAGACTCTGAGAAATCATAAAAAAAGAGGATCAGGTAGAAACACAAGGTAGAAACCTCCATCAGTAAATATGGTCGGTATTTGAAGAAATCTCTCTTCCATCAATCCATTTATGGATCACCAGGTTTCCTTCAGGTTCATAAAGTGCTTTTTTAGACTGATCATCTGTTGCTCTGTTGAACTCATGAAGTATATGATAGAAAATTATACCATTGAACTTTTTCTTTAATATAATGATTCTCCTTTTCCAGCCTTCCAAAGCACAAACTCTAAGATTTCCTTTTTTACTTAACCAGTTGATAATAACCAAGGAATCACCAAAAACCTGAAGCTTTTCAATGTCAAGATACTTTGCTATATGTAGCATTGCCCAAGCTCCCATTAACTCCACCTTTGTATTTGTACCCTGACCACAGTTCATATACCACTTATATGTCAAAGATGCCAAGAATTTTACTATCCCACTCGCTCCACAACATCTGCCATCCCCTGGGCCGCTCCATCAAAAAAGGGTACAGGATCATCAATAGTATCGAAGCTCATGCATGTAACAACCCAAAATTTTTTATGCTTTATATTCGGCTTCTGATAGTTTCTTAGAGTTTTAATAGCGTCGGTTGTGACAAATGGCAACTTTTCCTCAAAAATGGCCTCATTCCTGGCAATCCATATGTTCCAACAAGCTATAGCCGCCAGACTCGGGTTACTTGAATTTGCCTCTGTCCAAATAGAAATACACTCACTTAGATTATTCCCACTCAAGCAATGAAACCCTTTTGTATGTCGTTTTAAAGTTTCCCAAATTGCCCTTGTAAATGAACAGATTATGAACAAATGATTAACATCCTTCGTCTCCTTTTTACACAGAATACACCTTCCCGGCCCGCTCCAACCCCTATGAAGTAGATTATCCCAGGTCGCTATTTTATCATTAACAACCAACCAAAGAAAAAGTTTGATCTTTAGTGGAATATCCCACTTCCACAATCGAATCTTCCAGCAAGTGATCAAAGGGAGGTTTTGAGTTGATTGAATAGCCTCATATATATTTTTTACCGAAATAACACCCGATGAGTTCCTCCCTGTCTAGAACAGTTCATCTTCATCTCCCGTGAGTATCACTCCAGCTACTTGTAGTTCCCGACATAATTGACTCCATTCAATGGATAGTTCCCCTGATAATCCCAACTCATTACTATCTTTCCAACTGGATAAAGAGGAGTTATGTCCCTGATGATACCAAACCTGTGCTAATAAGGAGATGTTTTTTTTATTAAGTGCTTCTATAAGGTTTGAGGAAATATAAGAGGTGGGCCCAAGACCTAGGATGCTATCCCTACCCAACGACACTTCAAGTCCTGATCCGGGCTTCCAACCGATCCAATTAGTGACAAGGTGCATCGATTTCATAAGACTGGACCGGATCTTGGATGTTGAGTGATAGTGAAAAGTTGCCGACCTCAACCAATTGCTCAAAGAACTGTAGGGGGAATATTTACCTTTTAACACTTTGTGCCAAATACCTGTTTTTGAAATAGCTCTCCATAAATTCGATGCCGCCAAAGCCTTGCCAAAGGAAAAAATATTATGTAAGCCCCAACCACCCCATTTTTTTGGTCGGGCCAATAGCTCCCACCTGCAAAGATGATAAAAAAAAAAATCTCTGTTCCCACTCCACAAAACGTTATAGAGAATGCTTCTTAATTTATGAAGAATAGAAGTAGGAATCGCTGCCAGAGAAAGCCAGTAGATAGGTTGACTTTCCAAAACCGATTTGCACAATATATACCTCCCCCCCAATGAAAGCCATCTATAAATCCACTGCTGAATTTTCTTCTAAACTTTTGTTAGAAGCCATCTCCAATCGATGGATTTTTGAACCCTTGACTTCAGATAATATCCTAAGTACTTGAAGCCGATCGACAAATCCGAAAAGTTGTAAGGCAGAGTAACTTTGAAATCTGATAATTCTCATTCTTCCAGCCCCAAGAAATGTACAGTCGATTTTGTCAAATTAACCTTTAATCCCGAGACTGAACAGAATACTTGTACAATTCTCTCAATTTCCTTCCATTCCATGATTGATGCTTTTGTTAGAAGCATAATATCATCGACAAATAAAATGTGTAGAATTTTTGTGAATCTGGCAACTTTGATACCACTTCAAATTCCTTGTCTCTGGCTATTTTTTAATAACAGGCTCAAGCTTTCCATAACCAGTATAAATAACAAAGGTGAGAGCGGGAATCCCTGCCACAGACCACAACCACTTTTAAAAAAATCAGTTGCCTCACCATTAACTAGTACTGCAAATGAAGCCGAGTCTACACAGGCCAAGATCCAATTAGTCATAAGAGTACCAAAATCAACTTGTATAAGTACCATTCTGAGATAATCCCAACTGATGCAATCGTAAGCCTTTTGTAAATCCAGCTTTAATAAGAGTGCTTTTTGCTTATTTTTCTTGATACTGTGAATGCACTCATGTGCAGTACCAATAACATCTTGTATATGTCGCCCTCCCAGGAATCCTAACTGTTCCTCTGATAGAAATTTTGATAAAATCGGTTTGATTATTGTTGTGAGGGAAATCTCCCTACGGACTAGCAAATAGAGTTCAGACTTTGCATGCAGATATGATCGAAGAGAAACTACTTTCTACCTTCATCCCTAGATTTAAATCCCCTTTTCTTAGTAAATGCATGGAAAGATCAACCTACCTTGTTCCTGACGTTTGATGTCGATCCTCCGTTGTACTTGATTACTTGTTCGCAATACTCCTTCCAAAGCTGACCTGCATACAAGACAAGCAACAACTACGCATGCATCCTACTTATATACTAACAGGTTAGAAATCCAAACATATACTAAT
>ML823257.1:47813-65657 GCA_009831015.1 Picea engelmannii | reverse complement strand
TGGAGAATGTGTCCTGACTTCCGTGCTCTCAACAAACTAACCATCAAAGACAAATTTCCCATTCCTGTCATTGATGACCTCCTGGATGAATTGAGTGGCACCCAATTCTTTACCAAACTTGATCTTTGCTCGGGATATCACCAAATACGTATGAAAGAGGAAAACATTCCCAAAACAACCTTTCGCACTCATGAGGGCCACTATGATTTTTTGGTCATGCCTTTTGGCTTGTGTAACGCCCCCTCCACCTTCCAGAGCCTCATGAACCATGTCTTCCGCCCTTTTCTCCGTCATTTTGTCTTCGTTTTCTCTGATGATATCCTCATCTATAGAAAAACCTGGACAGACCATCTTACTCATGTGGATCAAGTTCTCCTCCTACTCTCTCAGCACCAACTTGTCCTGAAACAGTCTAAATGTGCTATTGGTGCCTCAGAAGTAGAATACTTGGGTCATCTGGTGGGAAAGGATGGCGTCAAGGTGGACCCGAAAAAGATTGAAGCTGTGCAAGACTGGCCGCACCCAAAGACTCTCAAAAGCTTGCATGGATTTTTGGGCATAACAAGGTATTATTTCATGTTTGTTAAGAACTATGGAAATAATCCAACACCTCTCACGACTCTCCTAAAAAAGAACTCTTTCACTTGGACTCCAGCCGCTGCTCAAGCTTTTCAAACCTTGAAGACGACCATGTGCACCACTCTGGTTCTGGCCCTTCCTGATTTCACAAAGACCTTTGTGTTGGAATGTGATGCCTCAGGGAAAGGAAATGGCGCTATCCTTATATAAGAGGGTCGACCTTTGGCCTTCACCAGCAAGCAACTATCTGAAAGGAATCTGGGCAAACCCATTTATGAAAAGGAAATGTTGGTGATTGTACATGCCGTTGAGTTGTGGCGTCCTTATCTCTTAGGGCAATGCTTCCAAATTAAGACCGACCATTAAAGCCTCAAGTACTTCCTGGAACAACACATTTCCTCCCAGGAGCAACAAAAATGGGTGACTAAGCTCTTTGGATATGATTATGAGATCATTTACAAGAAGGGAAAAGAGAATGTCGTGGCAGATGCACTGTCCTGGAAATATGAAGACGAAGGATCCTTTTTTTCTCTTTCCTTCATTGTACCCAATTGGCTCCAAGCTGTGCACCAGGAATGGCTTCAAGATTCCAAAAGTTCGCATCTGATCCAACAATTGCAGACCAAGGCTCCGACTCCCCCAGGGTACTCCTAGCTCCAGGATGAGCTTCGATACAAAGGCCACTTGTATTTAAGTAAACAATCCAAGCTCAAAACCATAGTACTTTCTGAGCTTCATGCTACACCCACAACGGGGCACTCAGGATTCACCAAAACATATGACAGGGTCAAACGTTCTTTTTTCTGGGATGGTATGAAACATGCCATCCGTAAGTTTGTCGCTGAATGTGAGGTGTGTCAATGCAACAAGGGAGAAACAATCAAATCTCCGGGCACACTCCAACCGCTTCCGATTCCCCCTGCTATTTGGAAGGATATCTCTATGGACTTTATTATAGGCTTTCCCAAATCGGGGAATAAATCAATCATAATGGTGGTGGTGGATCCCCTTTCCAAGTATGCTCATTTTTGCGCTCTTCACCACCCATTTACTGCATCCACGGTGGCTCAAATTTTCATGGACTAGGTATTCAAGCTTCATGGCATGCCACACTCTATTGTTTCCGATCGTGACCCAACTTTCACAAGCAATTTTTGGCAAGAACTGTTTAAGCTACAAGGAACACAATTGCATCTCAAGTCAGCTTATCATCCCCAGATGGATGGTCAAACAAAAGTTTTCAACAAGTGTTTGGAAACATATCTGAGGTGCTTTGCCTAAAAAAAAAACCCCAGTGGGCTCAATGGTTACCCCTAGCCGAATGGTGGTACAACACTACATACCATACAACCACTCGCATGACTCCTTTTGAAGCGGTATATGGACAGAAGGCACCTTCAGTTCTCTCATACTTACCGGGTACCTTGAAGGTCCAGGCAGTTGACCAAACACTTACAGTCCGAGAGGATATTCTTCGTACCCTTAAAGAGAACTTGGTCATGGCACAAAATTGCATGAAGCAACAAGCAGATCAAGGTCGCTCTGATCGTCAATTTGCAGAAGGGGATCAGGTGTTTCTGCGACTGCAACCATATAAGCAAACTTCCCTCAAGGCTGAGCATTGTCAGAAGCTAGCACCCAAATTTTATGGTCCTTACACAGTTCTCAAGTGTGTGGGACAAGTCGCATATCAGTTAGCTCTGCCCAGTCAATCGAAGCTACATCCTATTTTTCATGTTTCATGTTTGAAGAAGGTGATTGGAACTAGGTGCCAAATTCAAACCAACCTTCCAGAGTTAGCTGAAGAAGGATCCATTTGGCTACAACCAGAAGCAACTTTGGACCAGCGTGAGCGTTGCCTGCATCATAGAACCATCAAGGAAGTGCTAGTATCTTACACAGAATTTGTCAAGTATCAAAGCCTTAGAAGGATTAGCCACCATCCTGAATCAGAAAAGGAATCCAAAGTTGAAAACCGGTTTGGGTTATGAAGAGGGATCAAGTAGTGGCAAGCCAAGAAACAAAGAACCCATCAAGTTTGTCAAATGTACAACCAATAACAATAACGAACCTGCAGAAACAAAGGAAGACAATCAACCGCCCAGGACGAGTAAGGAAAAAGATGCCAGAACTGAATCTGTAGAATAAAGAAATAATGCGCTCACTACTGAAAGATGTCACCAACATGGAAGAAATCGATTTGCACAAAGAAGACAACCATTTCCCAGGTACAAAGAATTTTTCCATGGCTATTGTTTCTACTGTTCTAACTTTGGTCACAAAGCTGTAAATTGTTCCTTAAGACTTAGACATGAGCAATTAAGATTTTAAAGGAATAAATACTTCCCACAACAAAAAATGATACAACCAAGTAACAATCCTTCACAGACTGCAAATTGCCAAATTAAGTCTAGGGACATCCAACTAAGGAGGCCAATAAATAATCAACAGTCAATGAGTAGACAACACTGCAACAATAAGTTTGATCTATTGAATAATGAGATTGAATGCTACACCTGTCATAACTTTGGACATAAATCTATTAACTATCAGTTAAGGAACTATGAACTAGATTCGAAATCCCCTGCTGAAAATGTCAAGTTTTGGAAGAAGAAGGAAAGTGACAAGTGTGGATTAGTATTGTCCACTCAAATAAAAACGAACCCTTGGTATATAGACAGTGGTTGCTCCAAACACATGACGGGAGACAAAGGCAAGTTTCTATCCTAAGTGAAAGCAAATCAGGAAACGTAACTTTTGGAAATGATGCTCTAGGGAAAATAAAGGGCAAAGGGATGGTGAGCTTAAGTAATGGAAAAGGAAAATCCCAATATGTTCTATTTGTAGATGGGCTGAAACATAATCTGCTCAGTGTAAGTCAAATGTGTGACAAAGGATGTGAAGTGGTGTTCACGTCCAAGGACTACAAGATAAAATCTGTAACCTCAGGACAAGTGGTGGGCAAAGGCATAAGGACATAAAATAATGTATATGTGCTGAAAGAAAATAGAGAAGAATGTCATATAAGAAAACATGATGAAAGTTGGTTATGGCATATGAGACTTGGACATATAAACTTTGACCACTTAATCAAACTCAAAAAACTCGAGGCAGTAAAAGATCTTCCAAGAATATCGAAGCCCCAAGATTCAATGTGTAAACCCTGTCAAGTAGGGAAGCAAAACAGGACACAATTTAAGTCCAAGAGCTTTACTTCAACAGAGAAACCACTCCAACTAGTTCATATGGATTTATGCGGACCATCAAGACAGGAAGGCACAATGAAAGAAAACTACTTCATGCTGATTATCGATGATTACTCCAGACTTACTTGGGTTGCCTTTCTCAAAGAAAAGGCTAAAGCATTTGAGAAGTTTAAAATATTTAAGGCTTTAACTGAGACTCAAATAGGCAAGAGGTTAAAGGCAGTAAGATCAGACCGGGGAGGAGAGTTTATATCAAGAGACTTCAAGGAATTCTGCGATGAGCATGGGATCAAGAGAGAATACACAATCCCAAGAACTCCACAACAAAATGGAGTTGTTGAGAGGAAAAACAGAACAGTGCAGGAAATGGCCAGGTCAATGATGAATGAGAAGAACATTGGCCAAACCTACTGGGTAGAAGCAATACACACAACAGTCCATGTTCTTAACAAAGCTCACCTCAGACCACAAAGTGACAAGACACCTTATGAACTGTGGTTTGGGAGACCTGATTCAATTAAACACTTCAAAGTCTTTGGGAGTAAATGCTACATAAAGAATAATTATGAGAACCTCGACAAATATTATGACAGGGTTGATGAAGGTATATTCTTAGGGTATGCTACAAATAGTAAAGGATATAGATGCTATAATAAGAGGCTACATAAAATGGTTGACTGTATTGATGTAAAAGTTGATGAAGGAATCCCAGCAAGAGAGATGTACAGTGATGAGTCTTCTACAGAAGACACAACTAAAGCTGAAGATGAACAGGTCCAAGAATCAGAAAACGAAGACTCTGAATTAGATGAAGACTCAGACACTTAGAAAGACTCAAATCAACAGTCAACTTCAAATTCCTCCTCCAGAATCATTCAAAAGAATCATCCTGCAAGTCAGATAATTGGAGAAAAAGACAAAGGTGTACAATCTAGGAGAAAGCTAATCAAAACCATCGAACAATCTCATATAGCTTTCATATCCATGCTGGAACCTAAGAATTTCAGTGAAGCCAACAAAGATGACCACTGGGATAAAGCAATGAATGATGAACTTGATCAGATTGAGAAAAACAATACGTGGGAGATGGTTCATAGACCTGAAGGTAAAAACGTCATTGGCTCCAAATGGATCTTTAAGAATAAGTTGAATGAGCAAGGACAAGTTGTCAGGAACAAAGCAAGGTTAGTCTGTAAAGGATATGCTCAGATAGAAGGACTAGATTTTGATGAAACATCTGTGCCCGTAGCAAGATTAGAAGCTATCAGACTGTTTCTTGCCTATGCTTGTCATAAAAGGTTTAAAGTCTATCAAATGGATGTCAAGTCTGCTTTTCTAAATGGATATTTAAGTGAAGAAGTTTATATGGAACAACCATAGGGTTTCAAACTGTCTGATAACCTTGACTTAGTATGCAAGCTAAAGAAAGATTTATATGGGTTAAAACAAGTCCCTCGAGCCTGGTATCACAGACTGGATACGCATCTCAAAGATAAAGGGTTCAAGAGAGGAACAACTGACAACAATCCGTATATTAAAACAAAGGATAATAATTTGCTCATCGTATTGGTCTATGTAGATGACATCATCTTTGGATGTAATAAGGATCCATTGGTACAATGGTTTGCTTCTGCGATGGAATCTAAGTTTGAAATGTCCATGATAGGAGAACTGTCATTTTTTCTTGGTCTGCAAATTACTCAAAGGTCTGATGGGATGTTCATTTCTCAAGAAAAATATCTAAGAGAAATGATGAAAAGATTTCAAATGGAAGACTCCAAACCTGTGGGTACACCTATGGTTACTGGATGCAAATTAAGCAAGGATGATGAATCACCTGATGTTGATGAAAGTTCATATAGATCAATGATAGGCAGCCTGCTGTACATCACAACATCTTGCCCAGACATAATGCATGCTGTAAGAATGGTAGGAAGATTTTAGTCTACACCTAAACAGAGTCATTTGCAAGCCGTCAAAAGAATATTTAGGTATTTGAAAGAAACAATGACTTATGGTCTGTGGTATCCTAGAAATCAGAATTTTCAGTTAATTGCTTATTCAGATGGAGATTAGGAAAACTGTGTTGATGAGAGAAAAAGCACCAGTGCAGGAGCATTCTTCCTGGGTGAATCATTAGTAGCATGTCTTAGTAAAAAGCAGGGTTCCATTTCTTTATCAACTACAGAGGCAGAGTATAATGCTGCTGCTACCTGTTGCACTAAGGTATTATGGATGATTCATACACTTGTAGACTTGGAAGTAAAATACGCTGCACTGATCCCAATTCATTGTGACAACACAAGTGCCATCAGTGTGTCTAAGAATCCAGTATTCCACTCAAAGACCAAGCATATACCCATAAAATACCATTTTCTGAGAGAGCATGTCACCAATAAGGTTGTTTAGGTTCAATACATTCCAACGACAGAACAAATAGCATACATCTTTACTAAACCCCTAGCTAAGACTCCTTTTGAATATCTCCGACAGAAGCTGGGTGTCATCCCGTTTCACATCTCAGATAGTCCATCCTGTTAGGGGGAGTCTTGTATTGATTGCATATCTGATACCTCTTAAAAATACTTCAACAACTCAGGGGGAGTGTGTTTTCTTTGACATTGATGTCAAAAGGGGAGGAAAGAACAGGTCCGAGTGCCTTTGTTGCCATCAATGCCAAAGGGGAAGATTGTTGGCATGTTTTACAGGTAATGTATGCTTTTCATTGATGACAAGTACAACATCGATGATGGCTTGAGTACAGGAAGGATGTGCCAGGCGGGCACCAGAGGTCTTTTGGGAAGATGCTGCAGAGCAAGCTCGACAAGATCAGAGTTTGCAGCGATGGATCTCATTGAATATTTCCCGATGAACGTCAGATATGAGCCCGAGGTCCGACTGACGTTGGATCTAGGATAACTTACACGCTCTTTAACAAGCAAGGTGGAATGCGAAACCCAGAAAAATCACCTCAACAAAGACTCCATTTCGGAGTTTCGGTTACTAGGAGATGGAGATATCAGAGACTCACATCATCAGTAGTCCCGAAGTGCCAAAATGCGAAAACCCGAAATAGGTGGATCACTTAAAGTGTTGGATACCGGGATTTCGGTTACCGGGAGATGGAGATGTCAGAGACTCACATTATCAGGAGTCCCGAAGTGCTGAAATGTGAAAACTTGAAACAGGCGCATCGCTTGGAGTACTGGATACCAGGATTTCAGATACCGGGAGATGGAAATGACAAAGTCTCTCATCATAAGGAGTCCCAAAGTCACGAAACCCGAAGTCGAGAAATGATAAATACTCCATACTAGAGTTTTAGATACCGAGAGTAGGAGGAGTCAAGAGTAAAGACTCTTCATCAGAGGAGTCCCGAAATCACAAAACCCAAAGTTGCGAAATGTCACAGACAAGCTCCGTTTTGGAGTTTCGGGCACCGCGACATGGAGAGTCAAGAAAATTTACCACAAGAATACCGAAATGTCGATTCGCCGAAATGAGAAATGCTAGAGTACCGGACTATTGATCTGAATCCATTTCGGAGTTCCAGATACTGGGAGTTGAAGTGTCAAAAACACTTCACCATAGGAGTACCAAAATGCCAAAGTGTCAAAACACGAAATTGTGAAATGCAGCTTTTTGAATAAGGCTATGGTCACAGCCATTGGTCACATTAGCGAGAGATAGAGGAAAGAGCTAGAGCAACCAAGCTCCATTTCGGGGATCGCGACATGGAGTGTCGAGACACTTGATCACACGAATGCCGAATTGCCGAAAAGCCGAAATGCGAAACACGGTTAGGCTCAGCTAGAGGTCACAACCTTTGGTCACATCGGTGAAAGATGGGGGAAGGAGTTAGTGAAGACAAGCTCCTTTTCGGAGTTTCGGGGGTCGGGAAATGGAGAGTACTAAAATCCTCCACCACGGTGATCCTGAAATGCCGAAGAGTGGAATGCTGAAATGAATGTAAGACTAATGAAAGTCATTCAACGGTGTAGATGAAATTGAATCAAATCAGAGGGCTACTGTTGCACGTCACAGTGTAACTGCCAGAAACTATTGATGGTTTCTGCCAGAGGACTCGAAGACACTTCGGGGTGATTGACAGAGGAGGTGAAGAATCTCAAGGCATCTGACAGTAGAACACTGAATTGTTCATGGAGGCGATTGACAGCTGGATGAGCGTTGGAGCCTGTAACTACAACAAAGTAGTTGAGCTCGACTGTAATAGAAGATGAAGAATCTTAACTGCTGGTGATGCGAAGTAATTTGATCATGACACCTAGTGATGATGGATGCATGGGATTAACAAACAGAGAAGCTGAAGAGTTGCCATGATGAACAGGCAGAGCACTCGACATGCAGAACCATTGGACATAGGGCATGCACAAGATACATAGAGAGCATAAGAAGGTTGAACAAAGAAGAGATCAACGTTGTTGCAGTGGTGTGGGATGCATGTGTGAAGAAGGAGGTGGAGTGGAACAGCTGGAATGGACAGAAGACAAAAGGTGCATTGAATGGGAATTGTGCAGAAAGCACAAGAGGCAGAAGAACATAAAAGTGCAATGGATGCGTGCAGGAAAATAGTGAGGAAGACAGAGCAACGAAATCTTGCAGAACAGTGATGAGACTAGTAAGCTGTTGTTGAACACTATATCACTGTAATAAGTTTCAGTAATTCGTATTGTTAAACCATGGTGGTAGGGAGGTGCTAAGGAGGACTAGTGTCCTCAGAGGTTCAAGTGGGTGCTTGAACACAGGGAGTTGGTGCTTCCTTCTAGTTGGTGATAGAGAAACCAGGGACTTGGTTCTTCCTTCTAGTTGGTGCTCGAGAAACCAGGGAGTTGGTGCTTCCTTCTAGTGGGTGCTAGAGAAAACAGAGAGTTGGTGCTCTCAGCAAATTGCAACTTGCAAAAATAGAGGTTGTAGCCTCACAATGAGTAGGTGCTCATAAGTATGATAATGTAAAGAATGTAAATAATTCTTATCATATAAATAAGAAGAGGTTTTTACCCTTTATGGGTTTCCTTGGGAAATATCTGTCTCTATGTATCTCATATATGTGACTAATGCTGAATGTGCCATTGCTTATTTTTCTGCATTATTGTGATTATCATTGAGTACCTTGTAAAGAATTTAAAAGAAGCATAATTGTTTAAGCACGGTAACAACTGATTCACCCCCCCCTCTTAGTTGTCCAACAGTGTTGTCTAATGTGCAACCATTCAAAAGGGGCCTTCTGATACACTCTAGGTTTGTGGAAGAACCACACAGTCCTTGGGTTGTAGCGTTGACAAGTAACGACAACTTATACGTTTAGAGATGTCATAATATGCTTGTACCTAAAAATCCCTAAGATTCTCTCAAATTTATGCGATACTCCTTTTAACCCACTTTATTATACCTTTTGAATCACCCCAATTGAATCTTATAGTCAAAAGATATGCAAATTTCCCAAAAAATAAAACACACCTTTTAAACCTTGATTTGGAGGCGGTTCTGCTATACAATCTTTCTTCTGCTGTATTTCCAAAATTTCGGCCCTTCTGGGTCTAAAATTTTGTTTTGTAGTTCTCTGATACATCTTCTCTGCAATTGCATAGGTCTGAGAAAAATTGGATGTGCCAAGTGGAAGTTATGGTAACTTGTGGCCCTTCCAGGGGACTGTACTTGTAAAGAGTGCCAAGAGCACAATATATGATATTTTATTTTGAAAATTGCACCATAAATACTACCGACTGTCCAATTTCCAATGCATCTAGTCTCACTTAATTTGGATACTCACTGAAAAAGATAGCACTATTTTACCCGGAACACCTGTTTTAGACTAGTTAATATGACTAGTCAACTACCCTATCTTACACAGGGTGTATCTATAAAATTAGGATGCCCCAGAAGTTGAAGTTTTTATCACAACTACTTTGATAATTTCTTTGAGTAGCATCCAAGTTTCAAGGTCTTAAAAGTCACAGAAAAATGTTATAGTGAAAATTCCGCGATGACTAAATTCAGGATGATTCGAGAACCCGATCTTACATAGGCTATATCTCCGAAAGTATAAATCCCCAGTAGCTGAAATTTTAACCCCAAGTACCTTGATCCGTCTACTAAATATCCTATATGGAGTTCCTTCTGAAACATCGTATAAAAAAATTTATAGTGAAAATTCCAAGGTGTCTCAGATGTAGTAGCGAAACCCTAAGACCTTGAGCTCTGAAACCAAATGTTAAGAACCAAATATCAAAATAGCATAAAAACCTCGGAATAAATACTCAATGCCTTGAAAAAGAGATAATTTCAGATAATAAGTCTCTTCGAGGGGGAAACCTCCTTATACACCACATAAATTTACAAATACAAGATGATTCCAAATGAAAAGGTCTCCTAGGAATATATAGGAGACTAGGAGGTACAATTACAACTAATGGATCCAAGCCGACATAAATAAAATAAAAATACTAATGTAATATGCCCCAATTAAGGGGTAATGTGACACTATTTAGGGCTTAACAGACCCAGAAACAACCACACATAAGGAGATCAAAGAACTCCATGAAGCAGACGTTACTACACACACATTGTTGATCAACACAGTGGAGGAAATCTATGCTTAAGTCCCCAATCCAGTTGCATAAACTTCGACCCTCTCGACTCCAAGTAAACTCAAAAAAGTGAAGGAGAGGGTCCAATACATGCAGAAAAAAAAACCATAGAGCTTTAGGAAAATCTTAAGCACACCCCCCAATCAGAACAAGGGGTGTTGTAATAGCAGATTGCTGCTGCAGAAAATGCACTACACCAAGACAATCGCATGTAATTGATTTATCGGGGGTAGTCAACTACAACTTCAAGCTCTAGATGCACCTCTAGAATTCCCTCGAAATCAACACCATTGATGATCATATCCACGCAACCGAGGCACAAATCAAGGAGAAGCAGGCACTTCCCTCCCTACTATTGGTAGAACGATAGGAAGACATGACAACAATTCTCATCCTCCTTCAGGAGATTGTGTCTACCCGTTTTGACAACTAAAGTTGTCGGACATTATGATCGACACAGTGGAGAAGGCCCAACAACACTACTACAAATTCACAAATGTGCACACAAGGGTAGCCTCGGTGGTAGAACAGGGTGCACGGATCAAACCTACCAATGGAACAATCACACCAGGTGACATTGAAGATTTTTTCAAAAAGATGAAGGACCCAACATAATTTTTTGGTGACGTCAATGGCCACTTCAAAGAATTCATCGCAGACGTCATAAAGATGGTGTCATCCATCGCCTTTGTTGCAACATAAGCAACTTTGTTGGCTCAAGGATGAGCCAACTAATATTGTTGGGGGTTGTTGGTGAAGAATTTTGAGGTTCCAAAAGGCTGCCTAACAGGTTTGTCTTTGACACTGTTAAGGTATTGTTTCAAGGTCAAGATCATGAATGTTATAGTGTTGTTTTAGGACTACTAACATGTTTGTTATTACTTCCCACTGATGCTGCTTTTTAGGAATGATTTAATGCTCTTTTGATGTTGTTGTTTGGAAGGTTAGTGTAGGAAAGTTATTTTATCCATATACATCTTACTTACAACCATTAAAACAAGAAATACAGCTCTAGATATTTACACTTAAATGTTGATAAGGAAATATGCAAACCACAAAATTTTCTACTCGAGGATTTTTGGTCAACATGACCCTGGAAAAACCCTCATGGGGAAAACCAATTGAAGAGGAAATTTATTATGGAGTCTTAGAGAAATATTACAACAAAGAGATAGACAAGAGGAACATGATTACAATAGCCAACTCATCTCAAGCTTGACAACTGATTTCCCCTACAAGAATGAGCCCTATTTGCCTTGAAGTGTGCGCACTTGCCTTGGGATTTGCACCCTTAACCTTGGTTGCTCTTCTTCTCTGAAAACGTCCTTGTTGTAGTAGCTTATGTGCCCTCTTGTGCGCGACCTTTCTAATGCTAAGTGTGCACTTCCTTCTCCTCAAGGAAATGTGCTCTCACTCTAATGGGGCTCCCTCCTTCTCCTTGAACAAGTGCACCCCCTTTTCTCCTTCTCCAAATCTCTTCTCCTCCTCCTCTCTTCACTCAAGCTCAAAGTGAACAATGAATATCTTTCCCTCCTTCTCTTTTCCTTTAGCCTCATCGTTAGGCTAACCTAGGAACCAATGGATAGGATTAGCTCTTAGCCAAGCAAGATCAAGGGTGGAGATTAAATCTCCCCCTTTACTTAAGTTCCCTAAGTCACTTTAAGTTATAAATTCACTTTATGATTAAAAGTTCATAAATTCACTTTGACTTTATAACATAAAGTAAAGTGAGTGAGGGTCATTTTCCCCCCCTTTTGTGTTAGACACTCAATAACACTAGGGGATCACTTCCCAAGGTAACAAAACTCAACACTCGCTCTTACCGAGGAAAGTGTTCTTCACCACTCTTATCTTGTCTCTGAAGTAGATATGCTTTCCCCTTGGCAAAGACTTTGTGAGAATGTCTGCAATCTGCTCATCAATAGGTATGTACTCAAGCTCAATTGCCCCTCTCTGAACCCAATCACAGATGAAGTGGTATATCATCTCTATGTGCTTGGACCTATCATGAAAGACTGGATTCTTGGAGAGTTTGATACAACTTTGATTATCACAGTGAATCATTGTAGGGCTCTGTTATCCACCAAGTTGCACTAGGATGGAATTGCAGTTGAGCTGCCAAAGATTGAACATTTACAATGTTCGAATTCAGAATTTAGAAGTCCAACAGATCAAATTTGACCGCCTTTTTTCGCATTTCCAACCCCTGCGGGGCATTGTAATAAGATGAATTAGTATGATGAAATTGTAAAAGGCTTAGCCTCATAAGACTTAGACACGAGTGAATTACTCTATAGTATTTTTTTTACTTGTTAATTATATTTTGCTCTTCAACAATTTATAATTTCCGAGTTTTTTCACTCAATTCCTCCAAATCCGGAGTATGTAACTCATGGTTAGGCCTTAGCATGGTCATCTAAGCCTAGTGTATAATGTATACTACCATACTAATCATCCTCCTAGAGTCTCATGGAAATTCACTAAGTCCTCCTTGGGATTTTAAAATTTTTGAGTCAATAAAAAATTTCCCGTAAAACTAGATTTTTTATTTGTAATTTAATCATGTATTAAAAAAATGGTACTGGGAGGCATTATATGCCTTGGGGGTATTCATTTTTGGACCTAGAGTACCCACTTTACCTAAGTACCTACTTTTGTGAGTAAAATTAGTGATTTTAATCACCAAAAATAATAATTTTGCTCACAAAAGTAAAAAAAAAGACATAAAAAATCAGGAAAAATCAGCAAACCTATTTTTTGGGAAACATGTCTCAGACATGTTTTGAGTTAACTCACTCACTCTTAGACTTGACTGAGCCTTGTTGGAACTTAAGGAGGAGTGATGGTTGAGTCCTTTAATGCTTGAGTTAAGTGGTGGAGATTTCTTTAGGGAGAGGTGCACCCCTCTTGAGGAGATGTGGCACATTCTCATGGAGGGCTGCCCATTTCTTGAGAGGTGGCACCCTCCCTCTCCCTCTATTACTCACATGTGGTGCCCTCTTCGGTGATGTGGAGAGGTGGCAGCCCCATTTATTTCACGTGTCACACTTTTCCTCTCCAAATGGTGCGCCCTACCTCTTTGGGAAGTGCACCCCTCTTGCTATAAAACCAAGCATTCACCCTTTGGCATAGCTAGTTGGAGCTTTGGTGATTTGCTTGTTGGTTGTATTGTACTGTTTCATTCTCATTGGAATAAAAAGGCTTTGGAGGCTACTACATGTTGTAAAACAATTTTGTGTGGATATTCTATGTTCAATTTTATATGAGGTATATGCTTTCTTGTTAATTTTTTGCATTTTGTTGTTAAATCTTGGCCTTGGAAGGGGAGCTATATCCCAATAGGATAAAAATTGAAAAGCTTGCTTGCTTGATATTTCTATTGATTCGTGTATGTTAGATAGTTTGAATTGCCTTCTTATTTAGCTTAATATTCATGCTTTCATGCTCCTATATTATTTGACACCATTATATTTAACCCTCTTTGCAAGAATTTCTAAGTTGTGCAAGATAAATCACTCGAAGGATAGATTGAGCAAGCTAGCATCTTCCTCTTCTTCAATATTGTGGTGAACAACATAGTCCCTCAATTTTCCACTAAAGGAAGGAACCCCATTGCCCAAAGCATTTCAAGGGATCAAGCATTTTCACTCACTCTTTCTCTCATAAATTTAAACTTCCTCTTGGTTACTTTATTTTACATTCTAGATCTAACATATTTCAATCTTAATTCATAAGTAGATCTGATTTGTAGGATTATATGTTTCGATCTTAGCCTACTTTCAAAATTCTTATCTTTACAAGCAAGATTTATCATAGGAAAGTCTCTTTTACAATTTCATGTTTTTGTAAAATCTAAAGGTTATAATGAGACCTTTCTTTTTGTACTTAGCTTTCATATTTAACAAGTATAAGTGTTTTCAATTTTCTTCTCTTTAAAATCAATCAAAGGTCCGAAGGAAGCAAGCTTTCTAGCTTGTTTTCTTTTGTCCATTTTGCTATTTTTCATAAGTTTTAACTTACGATTTTTTTGGGTTTTCATACTAACATCCAAAGACACTCTTAAAGTGTTTTTGGGCATCTTTTCCATTTGTTTACTTGTTGTTTTGTGTAGGTTTGCAAATAAACAAGGGGAAACTCTACCCAATTTTGGCGGATTCAGAGCTTCCGAGACCCCCAAAAGTACCTTGTACCTTTCTAAATCATTATAAAACCTTGTAAAATTTATTGATCTACTTTTATAAGGATCCAAAGTCTCCCAAAGAGAGACCATTGTAATCAAAGAAATAAAAGAGTGGGCTACACAACACCCCATTTTCGTTTCCCCCTAAGAGGGGTGATGTCTTGTGGTGTGGTTGTGTGTTTTGCTCAATTTATTTCATTTTAGTTACTAAGCTTCATTTAAGCAAAGATAAAATAAACACAAAAACAACAATCACACTTAGCTTAGTTTTCAATTTTGGAAAGTAAATTTTCTAGATTAGATTTCATTTTTGCAATTTTTACGGTTATTTTGGCAAATAAATAAATCCCCTCAGCTCCTATGAAAAGAGGTTGGACAATGTGGACTTAGTAATTAGTGAAACATTTACTTTTATTTCATTTCAAATTTTCTTGCAAATAAATACATCCCCTTAGCTCCTCTGAAAAGAGGCTGGTCAGTGTGGACTTAGTTTAATTACAAAACATTTAATTTATTGAAATTTTCTTTTTGTTGGTAAATAAACCCATACCCTCAGCTCCCCAGTGTATGTTCCTGACCCTTCCACTGCGAGCTTAGTCTCAATCTTTGGAAGTAATTTCCACGCAAAACTGGGGTTGGTCAATGCGGATTTAGCTTAATTAGGACAATCTTTAAGAACTATTGCTTGTGTGGAAATGCAAGAGAGTTTGTGTAAGAAATCCGACGAGAACTTTGAGATCAAGGTTCTCCCTGTTGGATCTCCGACATTCTCTTGAGCTTGTGTGCAAAATCAGAGGGATACTCTCCCTGTTGGATATTTGACAAGCTTAGCCTCCACTCTAAGGAATAGCCTCTTAGAGGCCACATTTAGATTAGTTTTGTTTTTATGCAATAAAGTCATTTCTAAACATTAATATACTCTAAAATTTACAAGGACAATTTCACAAGAAAATCTCCATATTCAACAACAGTACACTATATCTCATTATTTGACACTGGTCTCATTATTTTGATATCTAATACATTTACTTCAAGTACTTATATTTGCTTCAAAGCATTTCCATTTTATGTTGAAGTCTTTTATTTGCTTGTGAGTATATGTATCCTTTTGATTATATTTTATGCAAGTATCTCTTTGATTGAATATCTTCTCTATAAGCATTTTTAGCGAATGAATGATATATGTTGCTAGTGTAGATTTGTTTATTGTTATATTGTCTTTGTTTCAATAAACTGCTAGACTTTACTAATTTTGCTTAGATTTAATTTTCAAGCCTCAAGATATTTTCTTTAGGGACTACCACCCTTGGCTTTGCTAGGAGTTGGCCTGGATGGAGGAGTCGAGGATCAAGTGACAACACCTTGACTCGAGACTTGCCCCTAAGGACACACCAAGTGGATTGAATATTTCTTCCACGTCACCCAGGTGTGTATAAAGGCGACAACATTTTTGGCGTTGTTGCCAGGGATAAATCTTTCAATTCCCAGAATACAAACTTTGTTTTCCTTTTTGTTTTACTTAGTTTTTTTATGCTTGTTGTTTATTTCAAATAGACTCGATCATCTGACGACTCCACTAAATTCCAATTTGACTAAGTATTCTAAAAGAATGAATTCACAAGGCTTGGTTGATTTCATCCCTAAACCAGAACATGCTTATAGGAGGAGATTAGCTAGAGTCTCTTCTCGCAGAATCCTTAATCATTTAGAATTCGAGTCCATTTATGATATTCACTTGCTTTGCTAATAATAGTGTTAATTTAGAAATGGATATATATGATCCTTGTGATTTTTCAAATATAAATGGTTATCCTCATGCAATCCCAGAAAAATCAATTGAAAATTTACCTAGTTTTAAAGGGAATAATGTTGTTAATGCTAAAGATCATATCAAAGCTTTTATGAGATGTATTAATAAATGGTGTGTTGCACATGATTATGAGGATGTTAAAAAGAAGTTATTTGTTTTGTCTTTGGAGGAAGATGTTTCTGACTGGTATGAAGATTGTGCAAATGATAAGTTTAAAACTCTTAAATATCTTTTAGATGCATTCACAGAAATATGGGGGGAGAAAAGAGATCACCGTCACCTATTAGCTGCCCTCAACACTATAAAGAAAAATAAAAATTAAACTATGGAAGAATTTAACAAGAAGTTTAATGACTTGGTTTCAAGCTTGCATACAAATATCAAGCCTCCATATAATGCCATCTTAATTTATTACATTGACGCCTTTGGTGGAGAAATGAGATATCAGTTAAGAGATAAGGAACCCACCAGCCTCAAAATTTCTCTACAGATGACAACAAAGATTGACAAAAATATGCAAGCATCAGGAAAGTCCAACCTTCTAGGTTTCACAAGGGGTAATACTTCTAAGCAGTCAGAGTCTAAAGACAAAGCAATAGCATCAGATAGTACGTCTTCTTCAAAAGAACCCATCAAAGAGTTAATAGAAATGATCAAAGCCATGGAATATAACCATGCTTCCCAATTTAATGCAATGCAACACATATTAATATCCATGGAAATAAATGATGCCAATAGATTCCAGCCTAGACAAAACAATGAGAGGATGCAAAAAAGGGGTCCTCCTCGAGATCAAAGACCACCCAATCAACTAGAATCAATAAATATGGTCACTGATGAAGACCCTCCATTTTGCAGAGCTTGTGAGGAATTTTATGAAGAGTCTACTTCCCTAGTATTTTGTCAAGTTAATGAGCAAGGACTCCCTGAAACAAGCAACTATGTTGGAAGTTCTAGAAGATATGACTTTATCAACAATGTAGGAAAAACCCACAAAGTCACATATGATCAATTTAAACAGAACAAAGAATCAAGTAAAAAGGTTGACAATGTGACAAGGTATATGGAGAAAATCCTACATCAGAACAAATCTTAGAAATGACAAAGTATAAGGGAGTAACTTATCAAAGAAAAGGGAATGATAATGCTAGTAAATCAAGTCAAACCATTCCTAAAAATTCTACTCCTTTAGATACATATTTAAGTGTTGATTTGGGTAGTTGGATATCCAACACAAAATTTTTGGTACCTGTTTCAGAACTCATTAAGATACCCTCCCAGAAAATCAAAATACCAAAGGCCATAGAGGGATGTAATGAGCTAACTCTTTGGAAATATTAGGGGAAAGCTTTGGATAAACCTAATGAACATCATAATGATGCCCCTGTTATTATAAATAGTATAGATTGGACAAAGGAAGATCACCCACCTTTCTTTGTATCCTTGATGGTTAATGATATT
>ML823257.1:37036-47713 GCA_009831015.1 Picea engelmannii | reverse complement strand
TGAATCATGCATTGGTGTACAGTCTTTTTTGCTCATTTCTTAAAAATCTTGATATTGGTGAGTTTAGTAAATTTTGGGACATTGTGCATCTGGGAACGATAAATGTTTTCTCCTTATCGTAGCATAGCTTCATCGAAATGAAAAGATTGCATCTTCATCTCTTTGCATAAATTTCAAGTCGGTCAAAGCACCATATTGTCCATGCCATTTTCCTTTTGAGTAACAACAACCATAAAGTAAAGCGCTTATAAAAATTGATTAGACATTTTTATCTTTTCTGGTAGCAAACCTACATTATATTAGTCGTAGGGCTTTGGAATAGGTGTGAAAGATAACTTTCCAAAGATGCAAACAAACATAGTATCTTGTGATAGGGAGAGTTAAATCCACTTACTACATTTTGTCCTGGGAAGCCCTTCTAACACAAGGGTCAATCACGAGGTCGCATTGAGATTGGTAGAGTTACTCACCCTGCTTTGTTGGTCTTGGTGTAGAGATCGCATGTATTACGGGGGTCACTTGAATGTATACCCACAATGATGAGTGGAAGCCTCTCAAGTTGATTTCGGGCTAGATACCCTACCCTTGCATGTGGATCAGACTGTCGACTATTTCCCCAGGCATCATTGTTGTTTGTGGTAACCTTAGTGGCCTATCTCTTTAGGGTTTTTACACAAGGTGCCTGTGGAGGGGCAAGTCTTCACGGTACCTGGAATCGACGTTGGCCAAACTGACTTGGGCTCCTTGGAGGGTATACCCACGATTATGTGTGGGAGCTTGCACCAGGGTGTAAGTCTGTTAAGCAGGTCATCAACGTAACTTTTCCACCCTCTCTATCTTATCCCCTTCTTACTTTGTTCCCGCGACGTTGGATTTCATCACCAACTAGTGTGCTCATTGTGAGAAGGTTTTGTTTGTTTGTTTGCTTCCTAGATTTTTAGCATGTGCTGTTTGTTTTCCCTAGTAGACTCTAGGTTGGATTTGTTTTATATGGTGATAGTTCCCAAAATGATCAATGAAGGAACCCCTGCTCCAGGGGAACTTTTTGTTTTTCCTTCTTATGGAAACATTGGTCCTCCTCACATCGCTACTTTGAGCCTTCCAGGTCTCATGATTGGATTGCTGGTATGGTTGTTTTCCACTCAGGTAATCCTGAATGTAGTAAGTGCTTCAGTCATAAGCACTCCCCCCCAAGAGCATCAATCTCATGTTGATCCTTCACCGTCTTCACTAGTAAGATCTTCTTCACCTTCTTCACTTGCAAGGTCTTATTCCATTTCATCTTCTTCGATGAGTGAGAGATTTGAAGCTAATAACCCGGTGGATAAGAAGAAGAAGAAACGAAAGAATAATAAGAAGAATAAACGAAAGAATAATAAGAAGAAAAATAAACAAGGGTCAAAACCTCCAACCACTACTAAACATGTTGGAAAACAATCAGTTACTGTTAATCATGCTGGAAGTGTTGATGATGTCAAGATCACCCAAACAACCCGTAAGCCCAAGTACCCTTGCAGGCTTTGTAACGATAGCCATCTTCTTAAGGAATGCCTTGGTCTATCCAAAGTAAGAAGCATGGTCTACACATCCTCGCCAATCCATGTCGTTAGCCTCTGAACAACATGCTGATGACTTCCCATCGATTAGTCACGATATAGTTGGGAAGAATAAAAGTAGAGGCAAGTTCCCATGTATGTTATGAAAAAGGGTGTCATCTAACTCATCTTTGCCCTCGTATGGACAAAGCCTCGAAATTACTGGAAGACATGACTATTTCACAGCCTCAACTTTCAGTTGCTTATCACAAGCTTTCTCTTAACCCACCTGTAGTTGATGGAATGATCAATTTGGTTCCCCCGTCGGTCCGTCCAGTTGATCAAGTGGTCAATCTGGTCACATCCTTAATTGAACCAGTTGACAAAGTGGTCGATCCGATCCCATCGTCGATTGATCCCACTCTCCCTTTAGAGAGTGTTAACAAAGTGGTTCATCCGATCCCATCATTGGTCGATCCCACTCTCCCTTTAGAGAGTGTTAACAAAGTGGTTGATCCGATCCCATCGTCGGTCGATCCCACTCTTCCGTTAGAGAGTGAAACCCAAGCAGTCGATCCGTTTCCACCTGTCGACCCCATTCTCCACTTGGAGAATGAAACCCAAGTGGTCGATCTGATCTCTCCATCGGTCGATCCTACTCTCCCGCTAGAGAGTAAACCTGATACTGCCCATGTTTTTCTCATTGATACAGAATCTACCATGCCGGGGGATATTCCTCCTTCTCCCGTGGAAACCCCTCCAAGTTATGAGGCCATCCATTTTGATTGGGGTGTGATAACTGGACCTCGTCTTCCCTCTCACATTCCTTTCCATATTACAGTATAGGTTTGTGGTTGAGACGTTCCTCAGACACTGATAAATGAAGGTGCATCCGTTAGTATTTTGTCCTCTTTTGCTTGGAAAGCTTTGGGTTGTCCTCCACTTGTGCCGGTTACGCAGAATCTGTTATCTTTTAACAGAAGAACTAGTCAACCTTTAGGGACCCTTCCTCAGTTTCCTGTAACTTTGGGAGGGAAAACTGTCTTTATTGACGTCATGGTAGTCCAAGACCCCTTGGATTTTTCTTTACTCCTTGGGCGATATTATGTCTATGCCATGAAAGCTATTGTGTCTACTCTTTTTCATGTGATATATTTCCCTCATGATGGACGGGTTGTGACTGTTGATCAACTTTCATTCATTGACCCCGCTTGGATTGCCTCCCTGAATGGTTCTTATATGCAGATGGTATTGCCCCCGCCACAGTTCAATTATGTGGAGTTGTCGCCCATGGCTTCAACTTCTGATCCAATAGTTGACATGATGATCTCTTCGATAGGGTTGTTAGAGCCCGATCTCTTTACTCCTGTCGCGACCCTCGACATGGTGTCCTTCCAGAGTGTGTTTCTTCCTTCCAACAAAGACCTCTTGGAATCCATGACTGAGTTTTGTCCCTTAACATGGTCTCCTTCTGGAGCATTGTCCTCTTGGAATCCATGATCAAGAAGACTCCGAGGATAGTTTTTGCATCTCTGAGGCAACCTCGTTAAAAAATGAAACAAAGGTCTTTGAGCATGTTTTTTTGATTTCAATCTTGTTAAAAAATGAAACCACTTACAATGGTTTGTGGGATTCCAAAATGTACCTAGACTCATTCAAAGAAGATCTTGGCAGTGGCTTCTGCTGTGATGGTCTTCTTGCAGGAAACTAGAATTGAAAAGTGATCAACAACCACAAAAACACAGTCATTTCCCTGTTTGGTGGATGGGAGGCCTAACATGTAGTCCATTGAGATGGATTCCCATGGCTCGTCAGAAGTAGGAAGAGGGGTGTACATTCCCTATTTCTTATTGGTTGGTTTTGCAATAACGCAAGCAGTGCATGACCGAATATACTTGCTAACCTCTTGTCAAAGTTTCGACCAGTAGAAATGTTTTTATAGCATCGCCACTATGTTTTCGACGTCGAAGTGTCCTGCCACCCGACTGTAGTGGGATTCCCAGATCAGCTTCACCCGCTCACTTGATGGAACATAGATATGGCCAAGACGACACAACAACCCATCTTGAATATGGAAATTATTGACAACTGTGTTTGCACCCAACATTTGGTAGGTGGTGGAAAAGTCTGGGTCTATCTCATAGAGTTGGGGCCATCTAGAGGTCTCATGGCTGCAAGATTCTAGCACCGTGGTGAGTGCTGCGATTGGTGGTCTATTGAGGAAATCAATGATGCAGTTGGTGCTTCCTATTTTATACTTGATGTTGAGGTGGAATTGTTGTAAGTATGTGGAACACTTTTGATGGTGGTCATTCTGCTATTTTCCTTGTGTTTGTATGAACTACAATGGCTTATGATTAGTGTGGATGACTGTCTCCTTCCCAAGAATGTAATGTCTCCACTGGTGGCAGGCTTGTACAATGCAGTACATTTCTTTTTCGTAAGTAGGGTACTTACAAACAAAATTTGATAATGTCTCACTATGATAGGCTGTGGGGTGGCTGTGTTGAGTGAGAATGGTGCCCACAACATAGTCTAAACAATATGTCTCGATCTCAAAGGGCCGCTGCAATTCTGGTAGTGAAAGTATAGGGGATGAGCACAAGCGTTGCTTCAAATCATTGAACGCTTGTTGTTGGGACTAACCCCATGCAAATTTTGCCTTATCACCACCCCTGGTTATTTGGCTGAGGGCCCATGCAATATGGGAGAATCCCAACACGAACCTATGGTAAAAATTGGAAAGGCCCAAGAAGCTCCGAAGCTTAGTGAGTGTGGTTGGGGCTGGCCAGTCACGGATGACTTGGATCTTAGTTGGATCCACATGTACACCATGATAATCAATGATGTATCCCAGGTAATGGACCCTGTCCATGCCGAAGGAGCATTTTTCCAAGTTGGCATATAACTTGTGTTGCTGCAGGGTGTGCAAAACCTGTTGAATATGCTGCAAGTGTTCTGCCCAAGTCTTGTTGTAAAGGAGAATGTCATCTAGATACACCACTACAAAATTATTGGTGAATGGTCGCAAGATATCATCCATTATCCTCATGAAAGTGGCTGGAGTTTTTGTCAAACCAAAGGGCATGACAAACCATTCAAAAAGGCCTTCCTTCGACTTAAAGGCGGTCTTCCATACATCTGTCTGTTCTATCGGGACCTGGTGGTAGCCAGACTTCAGATCAATCTTATTGAAGTATTTGGCCCCTGTGAGTTGATCAAGGAGGTCGTCGATTCAGGGAATTGGGTACCAGTTTCTAACTGTGATTTTATTTAGGGCCTGGTAATCAATGCAGAGTCACCAAGTTCCATCCTTCTTCTATACTGACACGATTGGGCTCCCACAAGGTGATGAGCTGGGACAAATGTGCCCCTTGTGGAGAAGTTCTTGGATCTGTCACTTGATCTCCTCATTCTCTAACATAGAGTGATGATAGACTGACCCATTAGGAAGCGATGCTCCGGGGGTCAGATCGATGGGGTGCTTGACCTGACAGTGCATAGGTACCCCAATAGGTGAGGAGAAGATATCCAAGTATTCTTCGATGACCTTATCTACTTGCTTCTGCTGTGTGGAGAGGTTGGTCGTAGATACCTTGGATGTGGCTATGATCTTTCACTCATTTCGAGAGAGAATCATGAAGAAGACAAACTTCCCCGTCTGAGAGATGACCTTCCTGTATTGCTTGGCAAAGATCAAGGAAATAACACTAGGTGGGACTACCTCGGGTATCCTGTACAATTTCCTGTTCAAAGTAATAATAACACTACGAGGCCTAGACTCATATACAAGATGACGTTTCCATAAATAAGGTTGGCCCAAAAGAACATCACAAACTTCAAGAGGAGCAACATCACACAATACCTCGTCTTTGAAGGGATTGATGCCGTACGACAATCGACACTGTTGGCTGACATGGAGATCGCTTCCTTGGTGGAGCCATCCAATGGTGTAGGGTTGTGGGTGTGGCGTTGTCGGTAGGGCCAACCATTTTACAACCTCTGCTGATATGAGGTTCTTCTGGCTACCGCTATCAATGATGAAGTGTAGCAGGGTGAATTTTACCCACATCTGTGAATGGAAGAGGCACTCTCCTTCTTTTGGCTCATCTGGTTCATCAGGTTGGATCTTGGTGGTAGAAACAATGGAACTGGGTTCTGTGTCAATGATCCATCTTCCCCTTTCTAGTTCTGACTCAGAGTCAGTGTCAGGCTGCGATATTGAAGATTTTAATGACCTGAAACACTAAATTGTCAAACCAGGGTTGGTAAACTTTGAGCTGCTACACTGTATGTGCGGGTAAGATTATAATCCCTATCTAAATTCTATCCTTAGAAGAAAACACAAACTCATTCTTAAAAACTGAATCCTAATGACTATCCTGAAACTGATCATCTCCTATTTAATTCATCAAACAGAAAACAGTCCTATGCCTAAGTGCAGATGCTTATATTTCTACTCTAATGTAATTTCACAAGACTATCTACCACTACCTTTAATCATCTATCAAAACCATTTCTATCTAAGCCATAAAATGAAGAGTATTTCCTAAAATGCTTTTAATCTAAACATCAAAAATAAATCTAAATTTATACACAGGAAAACAAAGAAATATCCTACTTACCCTACTGGTACCGGAAGCTTCCTCTAGTTCAATTGCAACCTAACTATCTTAGCAAAGCAGAGTAATTCAACTATCCTAACAGAGTAGAGTAACCTAACTACCCTAACTAAAGCAAAGTAAATTCAAACTCGCATTCACTTTAATCTACGTTCAGATTGAAAACTAGAAACAAAGCTATTCTAATTCGCACTTTAAATCCTACAGGAATCAACCATGCTTTCAATACTCATCAATGTAGAGGATATTAATGTGCTGGAAACGATACAGTTGGAGAGTAATTAAGCAAGAACCTGAACAAGTTAATTCCCAAACTCTAAGCTAACATGCATGCAAATACTAAAATACTGAAATGAACTAAATCCAAGACAGAGAAAAGCAGCGACTTGAACCTGTTTGGCGGGCCCAACCAAAAGGTACAAACGCCGGAAGGAAGAACCAGAACTACTCAATCATTCTACGCAAACACTAGCCATGCTTCATGCTCCATTTACTCAGAGAAATAACTCAAATCGTATGACAGTGAAATAACATAACGCAAAGGTAATTTGTATTAACAGAAATGTATCATAGCATAACATAACCCAACGTTTCTTAGGAGTGATCCTTTGTTTAAATAGATTCTCCTCAAAAATAGTTTAGAGCAAAGATACATTAATTCAAACAGATCCCAGATCCGAAATTAACTCAGAATCAGTTAAAAAACGATCTTCACATCTTCGTGACACGCAGTGTCACGAAGTGTGAGTCATGAAGTATGAATAACCCAGTTCTATAATCACGCCTTGAATCAGCATGTGCGTGATGACTCAATCCATCATGTAAGTTACACTGTCTACCACTCGGGCCATAACGCGCGGATCTTTAGCAGCTTCGTTGGTATCTCCACGGGGTACGAGCTGGTACCTGGTACTGGCAAATCCTGTTTCAAAAAGAAATAGTACCTAACTCAAGCCACATTAGTTTCAATATTAATTTAAAGTATCAAAATACATAAAAATAACTTGAAACGTAAAAATACCTTGAGTAACCCCATTGAGTGGTAAAGAGATGTCAACTATGTCAAAACAAGGCCAAAAGGGAGTGGTACTGGGTATGGAAATGGAGGTCTTTGTGATATAATATAGGCAAAAACATGATCAAAACTGGAGACCAACACGCGCCCAAACTGAAGTCTTTGCCTGTCCTCGGGCAACAAAAAGTCAAAGACTAATAGCAATCAGAGCGTTGCAGCAGCTGCAACCAACATCTGTAACCTCTCATGTTTCTTCATATTTCTGATTTCTTTCTTGAGGACTCGGTTGATTATAATATGCTTTCTGGCAGTCTTCTGTAGTTTCCCGTTCCTTTGGAAAAGACCCTTATTCCTTCGTTTTAATCTTTCAATTTTAGACAAGAGATGAGTCACCCTGAATTTCATGAGTTCATTCTCTGTTTTTACATGTCGATCCAATACAGTGTACTCATGTAGCTTCTCCTTCAACCTGTTATTCTTACTTTCTAGTCTGGCTACCATTGGTTTCAAGGATCGACTGGAGGAAATTTCACAGTAGGTTTCAAATGTTTGATGATGTCCTGGTTGTGGCTGAGGACTAGATGCATGAGTGAACTCATCTGGACTTTGAGCAGGGGTGTTAACTCTATCGGAATTATGATTTGGACTGATTTCAGGAGTGAACTCATCTGGACTGCGTTCATAGGTGTCAACTGGATCGAAATTGTCAACTAGACTAAGTTTAGGAGTGAACTCTCTTTGTATCCGAGCAGGGGTACCTGTTGGTACTTGAATTGGCTCATTCTGCTCAATTCATTTGGGCACAGTAGCCTTCCGATCCACTTTACGGGTTTTTCGAATGAATTGGGACAGAGTCCAAGTCATTTCAGAGGGATCTAGAGCCTCCTCATGATCATCCACACTTTCTAACCTCTCCTATGGTGGGTAATTGGGCACAGAGTTATCCATACCTGACAATGTGATTTTACATTTTCGTTTTGGATTTCTCCTCGATTTGTCAGTCAACTCTGCCAGTTCCTCCACGTCAATTATGTTCTCAGCAGCTAGGGAATAACTCAGAATTTCCACATGTGCCTCTGCAGGAGTAGTATTCTTCACAGTTTCATTATTGGTTTCCACTCCATCAGACCCATGAGCATCAAATGAATGGTATGAGTCAGGGTTTCCAGTACTGGCTTGGGTTGGGGTTTTAACCCTCTTTTTCCTAGAGTTCAATTTCTTCTGTGGGGGAGCAGGCTTAATACTCCTATCTTTAGACTTGGCAAAGGCTAGGGTTTTTACAGTGAATATATCCTACATTTTTTGCTTCTTGGACAGTGCAAACTTAATCAATATCTTAACAAAACCAAAATGAAATAGACTTCCACGAAAATCTTTGGCCTTTCGTACCTGTTCGGCCATCTTTTTTAAACTTTTCAACAGAAAGAAAGGTATGTTCAACAGATGATTACCTTTAAAGTGTAACAGCAGTTGGGCATGGCAGGGAAATACTATGGTGTACCGTCCTTCACACGTGAGGTAACGCTGGAGGATGGCTAACAATTGAGCCCACTGTGGTTCCAACCACGTCCGCGATGTTCCCTCGGATCACTGTGTTTCCCGGTACTGTGGTTTCAAAAGTTGCGTACAGAGATTTTTATCAGCAGGCTGTCCCTTTGTCCATCTATGACCGATGGTGGGCAGTTGAATTGCTTCTGAAATAAATTTCTCCGTGACTTCGAACTCGAGCTCGCCCACTTTAGCGAACCCACCCTGAAAATGTAGAGCAAACTGGAGTGTAATTGCATCGTTATACCCATCGAATTTCCTTAGAAACGGCTCCCATCCTGCTTGCTTAAAAATGCCTCTGGTTGCCTCATACTCCGGCAGGGCCTCTAAGTCTGCGTATGTCTCCGGTTCATGGCGATTTGCCACCATGGTTCCACTTGATATCATAGGGAAGGTCTATAGATGGGCAACGAAATTTGGATGAGGGCGACGAAGGAAGAGAATGTGATGAAGGATGTAGTCGGGAGAAAAATCATAAGAGAACATTTGAATTGTCGTTGGGATCGATGGTGTGTAGAAAAATGATGATACCCGTACATGAGTACAGATACGAGTCATGTCGAACTCCGCTCCGGTGATGTTGTGCATTTTCATGATATGGAATGTCAATGTGGGTTGGTTCATTAGGTAAAGGTCATGGGTATGATGAAACATTATGGGGTAAACAAGGCAATCTTATTTCAAACTATTAATATGCAAATTAATACAGTAAATCAACATGAACCAAGCATACCTGAGTTAAATTACCTATCCCTTTTGCAATTCTTGCTGTAGAATTTGTCTTTTTAAGTCAAGTATGGATATGAAGGGCACGAAAATTGTAATTTCTCTCGTACTTCTGAAGACCACTGTAGCTGATGAACTCTGTGCTGGTACTGACCGGTACTGTTGAAATACTCAGGAATCTGCAGAGAAATTTGACCCAATAATATCCTGCTGAGAAAAACTTCCTGTTTATAACAATAAATTATCTGATGTCGATCCCTGAACCTGGATTTTGTTTTGTCCTGAAAAAGATCAACTGAAATCATGTCTTCAACAGCTTCAAATCTCTACCCCTGGTACAATTCTGGTTTGTGTGAATGAATGTTCTGGAGTCGAACACAAACAGAAATCATCGGATTACCGACCATTAATGAATGTCGTTAACTAATGCGAGATGACCCACCAGTGATGTCAATGGGCCTCAAGGTACCTACAACACATCCTAACAAGTACGAATAGAGGTGTTGGTGTCGAGTCACCTGTAGGATCTATCAACCAAGAAACATTGGTGTATTCCCAGGGCAGTCAGCAAGGACATCTGCCATTGAGGCATGCAGAGTCCAGGGTGCTAAATTATCTCTAATCTCCGCTCCAGATAAAGTGCTGATGTCGATGGAGTGAGATTTGTTGGAAGGTGGACCTTAATGTATTCCACATCATCCAACGCAAGTGCAGATAGAAATCTTGCAGACATAATTTCTTGGAACAATAATCACTTACTTGTGGATTTTATGAGCCCAAGTTAGTACATGCTCATTGCTTCCTCATGTTTGGAGAGTCTGAGGAAATGCTAAAAGAAGACTCTAAGGGGGTTTCTTTCCCACAATAATTCACCAGGTCTGGTAAAGAATAATCCTTCCTGATAAATGCCCCTTTCATACTTTAATGAGCAGTCAAAGGGAGCAAACAAGCTCAAATTTATTTGTTTCAAAACAAGTCAGTTATATTGATAATAAAATTTCATGAAATAAAACAGTCTTACCTTCTTACCTGTTGCGAGAGAGTGAGAAAGTTCAGTTCTGTACTTGCTCTGAAAAACCTGTAAAACTGAAAATAAAAGATCAACATATCCAAAGAAAAGAAAATAAATGTTTTATTTATTTATTTTTATTTTATTTTATTTTATTTTATATTATTTGATTTTTTTTTTTATTTTCTGCTAAAAATCTATTATTTACAGAATTTTAAAACA
>ML823257.1:4900-16519 GCA_009831015.1 Picea engelmannii | reverse complement strand
GTGACCTAGAATATGAAAGTATAAATAAGAAGCTAGGATCTCTTGTAAAATGTACATTTGGTGAGAATCCTTGTGGATCAATGGAGAGCTTCTTGTGAATATCTTTTGGAGTATTGATGGAGAGCTTCTTGTGAGAGAATCTTGTTGGTGTGGATCTCTTGAGCATGATTGAAGATATATTATGAGGAAGAGAGCGAGAGGAGGATCTCATGGACGCATCAAAGTTTCGGCAATGTCGGAGATCTTGATGGCAAAAGTCTCGGATTCACAGAAAACCCTATTTTATGATGCCCACGCGGGCTGTTTGTGTATAGGGTGCATGTACACGCGGGCTGGCTGTGTATAGGGTGAGTGTACATGCAGGCTGACTATGTACAGGGAGCGTGGACTAAATAACCTCATGGAGATTTGTGTTTGAGTTGGTGCCAAGCTCTTGGATGATGAGGCAGGTTCCATATCTGCATTCTATGGCCTCAGATCTATCACTAAGACACTGGTATGGTTACAGTATTGTCGTGATAGATGCTATTGTTTGATATGTTGTGAATGCTTAGGGCATTCTTGGTATGGCTTCTATGTTGTGGCTCAATTTGGTTGATTTGGTGGATGGAGTGAGCAACACTCTTGTGATTCAATAGTGACATGATTGCTATGGTATACTAGTTATTTATACATGATTGAGATAACATTCATATTGATTTATTATGGAGCATGAGCAGGAGAGCTTGGATGTGTTGTGAATGGCTCTAGGTCAGTTTGGACAGTAGAAGAGAAAGTGATTGTAGGTTGCAGAGGATCCGAGCATGTGAAGCAAAGAAAAACCCTAGTTGCTCTGAAGCATACACTTGTTACATCATACACTGGTCGCGTTCACACGCACGCTGTAGTGAGCCAGGGAGCGTACACACACAAGTTGCACTATTGACAGGTCGCGTACCTATTGATAGATTGATATCTGTTGAGGATTGTTGCCTCATCTCAGTTGGTGCTAAGAATGTAAGTTGAGTCTTGCATATAGAGCTGGTGCTCTTGTAGAGTTGTACTCTATTAAGTTGTTGCTGATAAACTCCAAGGATTGTAGTCCGCAATAAAAAGAAAATTGTACATACATCTTGTGTTCTTTGTGTCCATTGTGATGATGTCTTGTTGATGATATATTGCTAATATATGTTGCTGATATGTGCCTACATCTAATTGGTTATAAATGACAACAATGGGTAATGAATAAATGTTGAAAGCTAATTGATGAGTTTTTGTGCAAGAGGGAAGTTTTGGGAAAAAGAGCCCCACACTCATTCACCCCCCCCTCTAAGTATGGTAGGTGTGTCCAACACTAGGTTCAATTCCCACCCAAGAATGTGGTATGTTTTATCCAGTGAAATAATAGACAAATCCATCATGGCCAATGAGTTGGGCCAAGTATGGCATTAGCCATACATTATCACAATGTTCCATCTCTTAATAGATAGTGGATGCTCGGCACTGAAGTTTAAGGAATCATCTTGTGATACTTTACATTAGATTAAGCACCAATGATTGATATAGAAGGTCAAAGTTCAAAAACATATTATTATTTCAAATAATCATGGTGTATCCAGTTGTGCAAAGTATCCCAAAGTCCACATATGCATTAGCAATCACACAATGTTTTTTGAAAAACTTACTCATCGACGATATAGTGCCTCTACATGAACACATGCTAGATTCTTCTATTTTTACCAATAATAGATAACTTCTACAAAATTGGAATAATACATGCAATTATAAATTTTACTTAAAACATTTGTAAGGAGATGGAATTTAATATGCTGACAACATTTCTAACATTTTTTTGTTTTAACAAAATAAATAAAAAATATACATCTGAAGTAAATAATATATTATGGTTTTGAAATAGGCCATGGTTCAGTGTTGAGATTGACATATTCAATAGGGATGAGGCCAAGTACAAGTCCAAGCCAAAATTTATAGAGAAAATAACCCTCAGATATGGCATGCAAAATGGTGAAAGTCCATGCTGTTAACACATGTGATGTATAGGTCTTGATGACATGAGATTATCCATCATGAAAAGGATAATGGTCCTTATGAGTCACACTTTTGATTTTCTTCATTATGTTGTTGACATGTCACACCTCCAGTCTGTACTTGAGTTTCCTTTTTGTCATTATCCATTTGCACAAGTGTCAAGTCAAACCAAGTATGTGTGTTGCCAACTCACTAGGAGAGTTCGCAACATACTCCAAGTACATTTTTCTTTCATTTCAAATCATTTCTCTAAAGGATATTTTCAAAAGAGATTTTATGGTTATCAATGCCTGCAATTTAACCATTTTCATGGATTATGTTACCAAAATTAACAACATCCTTGAAGTTTGTGATTCATCTTAAAATTGGCGTTGCAAACTCACCCAGACAAAGGCGTTGCGAACTGTTGAAGAGGAGGGTTGGAGGTTAGGATACTTACAGACACCCTTGTGCAAATTCAAATATACCAGCATGAAACTCAGGGTCATCAGGTACTCTATGAGAGTTTGTGTCCTATTTGAAGGTCAAGAAAGGGGTTTGGTTGCTTGTTTTTCCTTTGGCACTGTGAACTGGCTGATAGGGGCACTGCGAACTCATTTCCTGTAGCATCTTTTTATAAATATTTGATAATAGCTCTAAAACGATGATGTGGGTTTTTATTAAATTGTTTGTGGAGGAGCATGATAATGGCATTGACCTGTTGACCAAATTTTAGCCTGACCTAGTCTGTCATTCGAGAGATATAATTAAAACAACAATGCTCTACAAATTGGCACTGCAAACTCTCTGTTTCGCATAGTTGTTGGAGATTTGCCTTGTTTGAAGGTTTCCACCTATCAAGGAGGGTTCTAATGACTTCTCGGAGATTAGTTATATGATAAGCGACACCTGCACCTAAGAATTAACTCCATTAAGACCTCATGTAGTGAGTTGGAAACAAATTTATTAATGACTTCCAACAACTTCCTGAAAATTAGCAATTTGTTGTATCCTTATCTCTTTGACTGTTGCCACCTACCTCCAAGCCCTAGAATCCAATGAAAGATATGGGTTTTGACCTCCTAAGCAAATTTTGTATGTATTCTCTATTTAATGGGTAAGAGGAATCAAGAGAGGGGTTGGAATGGAGTGATAGAGACTCATATCTTTTACGCCGTCTATGTAGCAGAAGAGTACTTCTTACTGTATGTATTGGACTTAAGATCCTTTGAATAATGGAAGTAATTTATTTTTCTTATCATCTTATTTCTGTCTAATTTTGATTACATTCCATTGAAATATTAAGTTGACTGAGTTGTATCTTTATTGCAATAGATGATCTGTTGTGGTACTTGTGCAAATATATCAGAATTTTCATCTTTGATTATGAGAAGATATTGTTTCAGAGAGTTCTTCCTTATATGTTTGTCATACTACCTGATGTAGATGATAGGCATTTCACTTTCTTCTTATTAAGTCTTCCACCTTCTCATCATATTTTCTATAACCTTGATCAAAGTTATTCAGAGCCTTATTTGCTTGTGCATATTCTATGAAGTAAACTGTGATTGACATTACTTTTAGAGTCTTTCATCCATTTGTCATTTACTACAAATTTTATCTTCCACACTTTGATGGGTATTGGGATTGCACTCATAGAAGTTTGAGCGTGACTCTCAGTGATAACGTTTTTGGTGCCGCTGCCGAGGAGAGAAGTATGACGAAAGCTTCCCTGAGATAATGACATAGATCCAACTCTTGATGGTAGACAAGAGAAGGACACATAAATTGAGTGTAATCATCTACCCGACAACTCCACAATCAAAGACTGCACTGGAGGAGGGATCATGCTGACAGAAAGATGAAAATACGGAAGGGAAAAACTAGGTATCAGCTCATTAGTATTTTCTATGAACTTTTGTTCTTGTTCATTAGTTCATTCCTGTCTTTCCATTTACATATAAAAAGGATTATCCTTTTCTTTGTTTACTCTGATGATCATCAACCTTCCTTTATATACACCTCTTTGGAAGAAGAAGGTCTTCATTATTCCTGTGTTGTAGATGTTGATAATGTCTCCTCATCTAAGCCTATTGATAAAGGTGAAGTTCATATTGCAATCCCTCCTAAAATTGAGCAGCCTTATAGTCATGGAAATCATGAGGCTGATTTACCTTCTAAAGTTTTTGATGAACCTTGTAATCAACCTGTTAAACTTGACTTCAACCTACAAAATTTCAGTCTAGAATCAGGGAGAAAATGTTTAAACCTCTCAGGCTTCCATCTCACCTCCATCCTTACCCTCCCAACTTTGTTGAGTATATTCCCTGGTTTACTAGAGAGGATCATGTTACAACTGAGAAGCATTTGGAAAATTTTCAAAATTTCATTGATAATTTGGAAATTATGCATGAATATGTTGTCCTAATATTAGTTTCGAAATGTTTGGTTGGGGAGGTTGCTTTGTGGTTTAAAGATTCGGGAGTTGGTTCCATTAGTTCTTGGACTGATTTTTATTATGAATTCTCAAAATATTGGGGTGAGAATAAATCCTTTGATCAATGCTTGGTAGATTTTAATGTTTTGAGGAGAGGGGAGGAAGAAGCTCTGGATACCTTTAACATGAGGTTTTACAGTATTTATCATAGCATGCCATTGTAGATCTAGCCTTCTGAAGTTGCAGCTATGGTTTATTACATAACATCTCAACATCCAGATCTTGTCCTTCTCCTGAGAGAAAGGAAATCTTCATCATTAAGACGATGGTTTGAGGATGTTGAAGAAGTGGAGGAAAACATTCAAGCTTGCAAAAAGATTAGAGATTAGGCTTACCTCGAAGATTTGCATGCACAGGAACAACAAGGAGTGTGTAAGTATGATTCAGATTTGGGACAACATTTGTCAGTGTTTTCATATTTTTTCATGGAAAGGAATGTACATCATGCTTATGATCATTTTCTAAATCATTTTGAACATGCAGTAAAGGATGATTGTATAGATAACTACATATTTTTAGCCAATCATAATCATAATTTTTGAGCTCCTACTATACAATTATCATGTGATCATTATTCTGAAGAGGAAACTATCACTATTGATGATCAAGAGTTGCTCTCGAAAGAACAAGAAGGTCATCTATTTTCCAGTAAAGGGGAATGTATGGATTGACACTCATCTTTTCTAAATCAACATGATTGTGATCTTGGTTTTGAGGGTCCAGTAGCAGCTTTATTGGATTCATATCTTTCAGATTCTCTGAAGATTTTAGATTTCATCATTTCATCGACACTTGTGGGTGAGTATGATTCTCTGAAGGAGTTTGTATCGATGTTGTTATATTTATGTTATTATCTATTAATCAATGGCATAAATGGGATTATTTCAGTCATGAAGTTACCTGAATGGTTGTTATGGAAATTTGCATTTACTTGAGAAAGTTGGAGATCCAGTTAGAGTAGAGTAGCGTAGGTAATAAGCTCGCTTCCTGAGCATTTTATTTTCCTGAATTGCACAATATGATCAGATTTCTAGTATGAGGTTTTTTTGTAGTAGGTTCATCAGTTTGCTTGAATAAGTGGCATATTTTGGCAGTGTTACAGAGGTTGGTTGTATAGATGAATCCATAGCTCAATGAATAAGGCACGATCATCCTACTTTTGCAACACAGGTTGATTGTGGCACATCATAGACAAATTGCAGGTTGCATAGATGAAATGAATAAGGAATATGGTCTACAAATATTCTTGGAACCTCACAGGGAGGTCTCCATACCCTGTGGAGCAATATGTTAACACATAGGATGTATAGGTATTGATGACATGAGATTATCCATGATGATATGGATAATGGTCCTTATGAGTCACACTTTTGATTTTCTTTATTATGTTATTGACATGTCACACCTCCAGTCTGTACTTGATTTTTCTTTTTGTCATTATCCATTTGCACAAGTGTCAATTCAAACCAAGTATGTGTGTTGCCAACTCACTAGGAGAGTTCACATCGTACTCCAAGTACATTTTTCTTTCATTTCAAATCATTGCTTTAAAGGATATTTTCAAAAGAGATTTTATGGTTATCAACACCTGCAATTTAACCATTTTTCAGGGATTATGTTACCAAAATTAACATCATCCTTTAAGTTCATGATTCATCTTAAAATTGGCACTGCAAACTCACCCAGACAAAGGCATTGCAGACTGCTGAAGAGGAGGGTTGGAGGTTAGGCTACTTGCAGACACCCTTATGAAAATTCAAAGATACCAACTTCAAACTTAGGGCCATCAGGTACTCTATGAGAGTTTGTGTCATGTTTTAAGGTCAAGAAAGGGGTTTGGCTGCTTGTTTTTCCTTTGGCGCTGCGAAACTGGCATAGGCGCTGGGAACTAGCTGATAGGGGCGATGCAAACTCATTTCCTGTAGCAGTTTCTTATAAATATTTAATCATAACTCCAAAATAGTGATGTGGGTTTTTTCTAAAATTATTTTTGGAGGAACATGATAATGGCATTGACTTATTGACCAAATTTCAACCTGACCCAGTTTTTCATTTGAGAGATATAATTAAAAGATCGGTGCGCAACAAATTGGCGCTGCAAACTCTCTGTTTTGCAGGATTGTTGGAGATTTTCCTTGTTTGGAGGTTGCCACTTGTCAAGGAGGGTTCAAATGACTTCTGATAGATCAATTAGATCATAAGGAACATTTTCACCTAAGAATTAGCTCCATTAAGACCTCATGTAGTGAGTTGGAAACAAATTTATTAATGACTTCCAACAACTTCCTGAAAATTAGCGATTTGTTGGATCCTTGTCTCTTTGACTGTTGCCACCTATCTCCAAGCCCTAGAATTCAATGGAAGAGATGGGTTTCAACCTCCTAAGCATATTTTGTATGTTATTTTATATTTAATGGGTGAGAGGAATCAAGAGAGGGGTTGGAATGGAGTGATAGAGACTCATATCTTTTACACTGTCTATGTAGTAGAAGAGTACTTCTTATTGTATGTATTGGACTTAAGATCCTTTGAATAATGGAAGTAATTTTTTTTTCTTATCATCTTATTTCTGTCTAATTTTGATTACAGTCCATTGAAATATTTAGTTGACTGAGTTGTATCTTTATTGCAATAGATGATATGTTGTGGTACTTGTGCAAATACATTAGAATTTTCATATTTGATGATGAGAAGATCTTATTTCAGAGATTTCTTCCGTATATGTCTATCATGCTATCTGATGTAGATGATAGACATTTCACATTCTTCTTATTAATTCTTCCACCTACTCATCCTATTTTCTATAACCTTGATCAAAGTTATTTAGAGACTTATTTGTTTGTGCATATTCTATGAAGTAAACTGTGATTGACATTCTTTTCAAAGTCTTTCATCCATTTGTCACTTACTACAAAATTTATCTTCCACACTTTTGTGGGTATTGGGCTTGCACTCATAGCAGTCTGAGTGTGACTCTCAGTGCTAACACTTGTTATGTGGGGCAACCCATTGGGGAAAAGGTGTTTTTGTAAGCATTTCTAAAAATAATAAGTAATGGTTTCCACTAGTTTTGAATGGCCAAAAGCCTACAATCCCCCTTTCCAGAGTTCGTGTCTTTCCACAACTTAAGAATTTTTTTGTAATCAAGTTATTTAAGAGACACATGGTGTAAAAAACAATGATAGTTCATACAAAATAAACTTTTGTTAGGGAGTTATATTAATTCTAATAACATTTAATTTTGAAAGCCAAGGAAATTCAATCATGTACTAGGGTTGCTCAAGTCTTTTACAAATACTTTTAAAGAAAAAATTGCCACCAATTAATACTTCCAGAGATGCTTTCGAGAATGAAAACCCCCACTGTGGGGTTTTAGACAAAATTTTTGGCGGTGGATGTTTTATAAACCAGATAGGGTACATTTTGATACTATTTATTTCCTCGAGGCTAGGGTTTCAAGCATCGAAACCCTCACTGTAGGATTTCAAACACAAAATTTAAAGATATGAAAATAAATTATCTTCATCACTAGGGTTTGAAACAATTACTTACCAATTGATCCAACTCAGGCAAAAAATTTTGGGACTTCAATGGATTTTTCTGCTTGTTGGAGAAATGAGTGTCTTTATCAAAAAATGTTCCCTGAAATCGAAAACAGAGAAATTTGTCGAAACATTAGAGAAACAACTGAAAATTAAGGCTCCTAATAGCCCTTAAAATTGATGGATATGTTTCTAAAATTAAGACCTAGCCATAAACTAAACACTAAAACATCCCGAAAACCCTCAGAAGCCAAAACATTTAAGGGGAAATAAGTGTGATTTCTTACTCTAAAGAAACCACCCGACATATTCAAAACCTTCTAGAGTTATTCTCCGCTACTGTGAATCTGGTTTGAATGGTGGCTCTCTTCTCCTCATTCAAATCACCAAGCCCATCCAATACCAACCTACACAATGGAAAACGCCGCATTTGTGCATCATGATAATTAAATATCTAAGCGAAGTTGCAATAACCTAGATCACAGGGCTTGAAGAAGAGGTCGTTGAGAGAACCCATGGTTGCAGTCTAGGTGTTGATAATATTTGTCTAGAGCATGGATTTGTGTCCAAATCACAAATGTTGTGATGGTGACAGTGGGGGAGAAGAAGATAGTAGATAAGATCGTATGCTGACAACAAAGAAGATACATAAGAAGCATTGTAGATAACATAAGGTACACTCGATTTGATAGATCTTTCAATGAACCCACATGCTCACCTGTATGTGTGCTCCTTGGTGTCGAAGGAATTTTACAGGTGGATAAATATGGTTTCCAAAAACTTGTCAACCAATTGACAGGTTTTCGTGAAAAGCTATCCCTAATATATGACTTCGACATAATAAGAAAATAATCAATAATAACGATCTAATAAATAAATGAACAAGAAAACCCTAACATCACATCAAGGGGACAAACAATGAAATTGACAACACATATTGGATCGATTGTAACGTCCACATAATTGAAATTTATCCATAAATGGAACCATTAAACCACAATTAAACTGAATGGTTTGGAAATCCATTGCACAAAATTAAATTGTACTCTAAATGTTTTATTTTTTGGTGTTTTTCTGAGCATATTTTTCGATTAGTTTTGTTTGAAATTTGGTCTAAAATTATTGGAACTGCATATTTGAGTGGTTGAGTCTATTAATCTTAGTGTCCCAAGAATTTTTGAAGGTGTTGAATCCATTTATACATTCAAAAATACAATTTAAACAAAAAAATGACAATTTTGATAAAATTTGTTTTGTTGAATTTCGATAAAAAAAATTCAAAAGGTAAAATGTTTAGACAACACCCAATACTCACTATTGCATTATAATAACCAGATTTCATTGCTTAATATTAAATTATGTAAAGGAATAATCACATAGATGTTGTAGATAAAATCATAACAAGATTTTACAAATAGTAATAGCTATTGTTGAAAGTTTATAACATGAGAAAATTCAATACGATTAAAACCAATTTTTGAATATTAAAATCAAAAGTTGTGACTTTAATGAAGTAATCTTCCACTATAATTACTTGTAGAAAAAGTTGCACCCATGTTTTATCATATTTTTGTAAGTCAAAATTTATTAAAATAATATATTAAGGAAAAATCAATACAATTTAAACCAATTTTTGAATATTAAAATCAAAAGTTGTGACTTTAATGAAGTAATATTCCACAATAATTGCTTGTAGAAAAAGTTGCACCCATGTTTTTATCATATTGTTGTAAGTCAAAATTTATTAAAACAAGCCCTGCATGGAAGCTTAGTCCCTGCCAAGTAGATTTGGAAATGGAGATGATAGCTAACACCCTATAATTATTGATGGTGATGATTACTATGAAACATGAACAATATGTTAACTAGGGGCTAGTTTCATAGTCTTAAAAGAAATCAATTTGTAAAGATTTTAAATAAAATAAATTAACACTGATAACTATACCGTCAAAAAGATTGGAATTCAAAGAATTCGACCTAGACTCACAAGGAATGGAGGAAGACGTGTTGCTCCATGACACTTAGTTTATATATTTGTCATATGTTGTATTGGCCAAGATATTTGACCACATTTATACTATAATGTGGATGTTTTATAGTTTTGGGATTAACCTAAATTGCCTTCTAGTTAAGTTAAGCTAGCCAAATGCAAATTGCATTTTAAAAATATTCAATTTTTCTTTTTGAAAATAAACCTTTCAAATTTAATAATATATATTTTTATATAATATTTATTATATTACATAATAAATATAATCTAAATAATATATTAGATAATAAATATAATATAAATATAATAATGCATAGTAATAAATACATAGTACAACTTTTTATATTTAGATGTGGTGATTGGTGAAATTCATTGATTATGTAATTAATTATACATATTGAAAGACGTGAAGGGAGCAATAACACTTCAATTCTATCAACCAATTAGAAATGTGAAACACAAATATTTTTATTATATCCAAAAATGTATATTTGTTTTCTTATTTTAAACATTACATTGCATACACAAATTTATGGTAAAAGGGAAATTAATGTCACATCAAAAGCAAACTCATTGCTATAGTCCCATGACAAGGACTAATAATATATTAAGGAAAAATCAAAGGTAACTTGAAGGTATAAAGTACCTTAATTTGCTTTGTCAAACTTAGTCTTCAATTCAATTGAAGAAGGGTGTTGTTTTCCAAACTAAGTTGTCAAAGAAGTTAGAGGATTTAGCAATAATGATATTTTTAATTTTTGTAAATAATATCAAAATGGATTTTAGTGATGAGAAAAAAGGAAGATTTTGTTATGACTATAGAAAAGTGTTGTAAAAAAAAAATATTGGTCAATCAATTATTATTTCCGATCTAAGTATAATTGAAAATATAAAATTTTAGAATAAAACATGATATGAAATAAATGATCTATTATGGAGAATTGATGATTGTATTTTCATATCACACTTCAACATCATAGCTACATTTCGAAAAGACATTGACATAATTCTAGGTTTAACTTGGATGGAAACATTGGGTACTTTTTCCTTAAATATGAAGATTACAAACTTGATAATTTCTCATAATCAAAGGAAAGTAATATTGCATGATTACAGTGAAGTCCCACATTGAGGTTTTATCATCATAAGACATAAAAAATGTATTAGATGTGACTTTTCAAAACAATTGAAATTCACTACACAAGATGTAGGATCTTCAAAAAATTGTTAACAAGGTTTTATCTAATAAACATGATGAGTTTTCTTGCATTATAAATCATGATCAAGGTTTTATTTCACAAATCAATAAGTTGAAGGATGAAAAAAAAATGCAAGAAAAAATCAAGAAACAACTTGTCAACAAAGAAACACTAACAAATCTAGTAGAATCAATGGCACTTGGAGAAGCAAAGGTAGAAATTGTATGTAGAGAAACTGATCCAGGAGGATCTCGGTGGCCACCCACCTATTCCAACTGGCTTAAAACAATTTTTGGCAACTTACTATTTTTAGCATTTTTTCGAGTCCCAAACTTTCGGGGCCATTTTGAGGGCCAAAACGATGTTTTTCATGATCGAGAACCT
>ML823256.1:99404-112173 GCA_009831015.1 Picea engelmannii | reverse complement strand
TTGATCGCTTTTCTAAGATGGCGATTCTGGTTGCCTGGAAGAAGAGCATCACAGCAGAGGCCACTGCCAAGCTCTTCTTTGAACGAGTCTGGGTACATTTTGGAATCCCACAAACCATTGTCTCAGATCAGGATAGTCGATTTATCAGCACATTCTGGTCGAGCCTCTGGTCACTTTTGGACACCAAGCTCACCAAATCCACGACCTTCCACCCCTAGACAGATGGCCAAACCAAGGTTGTAAATCGAATGATGTCTGGCATAGCTACAACCGAGCCCTACATAGCTCAACCAACCATATCCCCTTTCAAGTGGGGTTGGGATTCCAACCATTGGGACCCATAGATGTTGTACTTCCCCTTGCATTCACCTCGACTGACTCATCTCCTGCTCCAACTGAAGCTGACAAAGCCACCCAATTCATTGAGTGAATCCAACACATCTGCCAACAGGTTTAGGATATCCTACATAAGTCCAATGACAAGTACAAACAATGCCATGATCAACATCGGGTGTCGCATAAGTTTCAGGTGGGCGACAAAGATTGGTTTCACTTTCAGAAAGAACGCCATACAGGACCCCATAGGAAGATTTTCCCTCTCCATTATGGGCCATACAGTATCACCAAGGCTATGGGGGATATTGCTTTTGAGCTCAACATTCCTCCTTTCTTTGGTCTGCACCCAGTGTTCAACGTGGATCTCCTTCGCCCTTATTTCCCACCATTATTGGACACCTTAGAAGTAGCAGAACAACTTCCACCAACAAAGTTCAATCCTAACTGCCTACAACAGTCATCCAATGATCATATTGTGGACAAGCAAATCAAGGGCACTCGACATCAAAGGATCCAGCTTTATCGAGTCATCAAAGCAGGGAAACTCCTGCACCAAGGGAAGTGGCTCACCCGGGGCCAAATTCAGTAGAAATTTCCTCATCTGATGGGGGACCTCAATGCAATGGAGACCATTGCTTCCTAAGGATGGAGGATTGATCCAGATGGATATCGGTGTCCACCCACCTTTTCCAACTGGCTCAAAACAGTTTTCTGACAATTTTGGCAATTTACTATTTTTAGTAGTTTTAACTTCCAGTGCCATTTTGAGGGCCTAAATGAAGGTTTTTCATGCTCAATCTTTCTTAATGATAGTTGAATGCATGATTGAGCCCCGAAAATTAATCTTCTCAACGATACCTTTCCAATGGGCTATCACACGCCCAAAACGGAGATCGTATGCAAAAGTTACGACCCCGAGAAGTTGATGTACTAACTTACCCAAATGGGGCCCACATGAGTTTTGGTGCTTCATCTCCTAGGGTTAGGTTTTTGGATGTATAGGGTTTTTGGCATTCTTTCTTATTGTAAAAAGGTATTCAAAGCCTCATTGTAACCTTCTTATTGCGAATGCATGCTTCTATCACATCTCTTCTCAGAGATAAGTTGCCACCATTCCAACAAGCTTGTTTCTGTTGCATTTTACAGTTTCAGCTTATTTCGTTATTGAATAGAAAACCATTTTTACTGTATCTCTGTTATTTTGTGTTAAGAACCTGTTAATAATCTGTATTGATTTCGTTCTGCTCATAAAATCCAGATCATCATTTTGTGAGTATTTTATTGCTAAATTCATTGTTATGCTCAACCCATGTACACTTTTGTTTTTTTGGATTCATTAAATTCCCAACAGATCCATTTTCTTCATCTCAGGTTTATAGAGGCTCCTTTTTCCCTCCATATTCTCTAAGATTTATTGTCCTTCTCATTTCTTCCACCTTTTCATTATCATCTCTAGTGCTATGTTGGATGAGACTCCATGCCCAATATATTAGGCCTATGATATGAGGGGTTTACAATCTTTATTCTAGTCTATTGTTATTTTCATTCTTAAAACCTACCTACCTATTTTATGTTGTTTATTACCCAAATCTGGCACATGAGCTTAATTATTAGAGTTTCTTCTTAGTGATAGTGAGAAACTAGTTTGTATTTGTATTTGAGGGAGCCCCCTCAGGTCCAAGGGCCAGCTTGGATCTAAATTTGGTTCAAATATGTCTTTGCATGGTTTCTAAACAACTAAAAACCATCTCAAGTTACAACTTTCTTTTTGGCATCATTGCCAGGGAGAAGATTTGAAAGTTTTATCTTCCCTAAAGGATTTTGATACTTGCATGTCTCAACTGAATATCTATCATGAACATGTTTTAATGAAAAAAAAATTGTGCTCTCTGTCTAGAGATATTCGACAGTCGTACAAAACTTTACCTATTGTTATCATTTCTTCACTCAAATATTTTCATGTTGTGTTTCATTCTTATTGTAAGGGAATTTATTCAGTTGAACTCATTTTTGAAGACTGTTGCAATGGACAATTTCAAAGACAAAACAGGTATTCTAATGATCATCAAAAGGAACTGACTAAAGAAGATTCTAAGTATGATAACAATTTTGATGAAGCACAAGAATATTATGATCAAACAAGTCTATATGAAGAGGATAACATTCTAGATTCAAATAGGAAAACATATGAAAATTTTCAATAAAATCAATAGAAGAATTATGACATCAGTGAAAATAAAGACGAATAAGCATTTCTAGAAAATTATTATATGAATGCACTTAAACATTTTCAAAAGGGTTCAATTTATTTTCCTATCTGTTGTGGATGGGAAATCCCCCTACAAACTAGCATTAAGGGTTCTGTAATGCATGCAGAAATGACCTAAAGTCTCCTAGTTTTTACCATCATCCCAATCATATACCCCATTATTCATATGCAAATAAAAGGTTAAAAAGATCAAGTTACTGTACCTTACTTTTCGTGTTTGATGTCGATCCTTTAACATTTGGTTGCTCCTTGACTGCAAATCTCCTCCCAATGCTGACCTACATTCATAAAAATAAAAACAAATAACTCCACATGCATATGATCTATGAATTAATGGGTTAGAGATTCTGTTAAAATATAATCAAATTTAAACATTGAAAACCTCATATGGCGGGATTGGAAAACTACTTATTTTTATTAATTTCACAAGAGTAACCTTACAAAAGTGAGATCGGCCACTGCTCCTTGAATCTGGTCCTGGGCTCCTCTTCAACTGTGCTCCAACTACTTTTGTATATGTTTCTCTTCACACACTAGTTGCAAAAGGTTGGGACAAAGGGAATGCGAAATCAGGTAGAGTTTCTTTACAATTATTTTCCTCCTTCCAAATGGGACCCCTACCCCTTATTTTATAGTCTAGAAAAGGCTAGGTATTTGGATGAGTGGCTGGCTATGGGCGGTCAAACGGTTTAGGTAACTTACCCAAAAATGTGAGTTTCGTCTGCAACTTTCCATTTTTCGTGCTTTTGTAGGTATACGCGGGTTGTAATGGACTAGACAGTGTATACACACGTGCAATAGTGGAGCAAGGCATGTGTGCCTTAGAAAATGGTGTTTTTAAGAAGAGATTTTTAGTAGTGGCTTGAAAAAATATGTAAAATGAGATGGCCTGATGCCAGGTAAGCATATCTAGTGAAAATTAGGGTTATAACAAATGTTCCCTAATGTGTGAGATCAGAAGAGCATCTGATGGCCAAAATACATTATCAATATTCACCAACATACGAAACAAGTGAGTCCATGGACCAGAGTTCAGGAGGTTCCATCTGCAAAATAACAATTGTCTCATCGAGGCAGACATACCCATGCTTGGAATGAAATAAAATCATGGCTACCAATCAAATACATTGTAGATACATGTCATATAGCTATATAAAGTGTATCCACAAGCAATACACAACGGATCTACATCTTGAAATAAAAAAGATATACATGTATAGTATCCATCTTCAAGAAGAAAATAAGGCCTGATGGCTAGAGATGAGGCCTTTAGAGCTCGAGCAACAACTTCAAAATCTTCACAACTCGGGTAGTAGTGTAATATGAGTGTACGACTTCACTAACCAGAAGTCTTCGATGGCTTGTCAGGAACAGACTAGAGGATTTTGATGATCGGGCTGAGGGCTTCATGGATTTCGAACAGAGACTTGATTGGGATTTTCGGATGGACGGGCATGAGGGCAAGAGACAATCTGTAGAGGGGCCGACTCAAGATTGGTAAAAACTTCCCTTGAACAATAGCACGACAAATGATGAGACTTACGCAGCAATATGTTGACATAAGTTCACGATGCAGGAGGCAACACAAACTCTCCATATGTTTGGAAGAATAACCAAACAGAGGAGGACACAATTCTATGTAGCAAGAACAACTTCCTAAGGTCATATTAAATCCCAAGTCTTGACGAACAAATGAAAGGATATGCTTTGTCCAAGGGCGACTCATTGTGCTACCAACAAAAATAAAATACCTTTCCCTTCCTCTTTTTGGGGTAGATTTGATTTTTTTGTCTTTTTCAATAATTGTGGAAAGCTTGAAAAAGAATAAAAGAATGCTACGTTACAAGGGAGGATCGAGTGTCTCAGACATACTAGTTCCAAGTGCAAGCAACACATGGATGCTTAGAGTGAAGGGATATATGTAGGAAAAGGACAATCACGAAAAATCCTCCATGGGCCAAGGTGTCAAGACGCAAAGGCAAAGTGCTACAGGGATTGCATATAAGGCATGCTTTAGATGGTTCAGTTGAGACCAACATGGAGCTAGAATTAGGCCAAAGAAGCAGGTATGCAAACGTGATTAATAAGACACACAATGGTAACGTCCTTCGATGTAAGTTTAACAAGTGCAAAGAAGGTAGGCTCGATAGTTTTTCATATTTCAAGAGTCTGAAAAAGCGTAAAAGGAGACTTCGTTGGGGTACCTTTTTTGAAGGTAGTCTAGTCGGTTCAAAAAAGGGGTAAACTAGCACCAAAAATATGTCTATTCAAAACCATTTTAACAAGTGTGATAAAGTCAATATCACTCGACAATTTTTTCATATTTAAGGAGTCTGAAAAAATATTAACTATGGACTCCATCAGGAATGTTCTTTTGGACCATTTTAACGAGTGTGAAGGAATAAGGTCACTCGATGATCTTTTCAGTTTTAGGGAGTTTGAAAAGAGCTTAACTATGGACTCCAGGGGGGTTCCTTTTTCGTAAATGTAGTCCCTCAGGCCTGAAAAAGGGTTAAAATCATACCTGAGAATACTCTTCTAGGGAACTGAAGCTCCTAGAGTATACCTTTGTTCATAGAGTTGACCATCCGAACTGAAAGAGGGGTAAACTATCGCTGGAAAGACATGCCTTCAAATTTCATTTTAGCGAGTGTGAAGGTCAACAAGGTCGCTTGACAATCTTTTCATTTTTAGAGGGTATGAAAAGGGCTTAAAAGAAGACCCGTTGTGTTTTGGGAGTCCCGTGGGTGAGGTCAAGAGTTATAATGCATCATGAAAATGAGGTTCAAACTCATAATCAGGATAAAACTAACAATGAATCCCCAGCCTATAGTCATTAATGATGGCATGGACACCAAAATGAAACCAGGATCTATCTAGGGCATCCATGAAGGGTTAGGCTCTACCACTAAAAATACGACACTTCTAAAGAAACAATGATGGTTCCGTGTCGCAATTCGGTGGGATCGATCCTATAGCAAAGAGAAAAAGGCAACGAGGTGCAACAAGTGGAGGTGGAATCCTATCTTAGATGCACAAAGTTGGAAAAATGACTTTTTACCAAAAGACCTTGAAAATGACCCAAATATCCAAAAAAATTCCAAATACCCAAAGTAACATTTATCATAACATTCCATAAGAAACTCTTGAACCATACTAAAATATTTTTAGATGAGAAAAAACGACAAAAAGGTCAAAAAATGACAAAAAGTGGCCAAAAAGTCTATAAATAGAAGCTGGCACCTCATTATCACTATTGCTAATTGAGAAATTGACTAAAAGCCAAAAATACCCCTTTGTGAAAAGAATTGATTCCAGGAGATTTAGTGGACAAAACGAACTTCCGCTTGGACCAGGTAAGTACATACTAACCCCTCTTTCTATTCCGTTCTTCTTTTATGCATTTAATTTTGTTTTTAGGAGTGGCATCGACCTTTAAAAAGGTCGGCCCTATGTATATGCGGGTTGTCCTATGACAGTCCGCGTGTGCACACGTGTAGGAGAAAAGTTGCATGTGTGCACACACGACTGTGTACACTACAACCCTCGTGTACCCTCCTTTTTGTGGAAAAAAAATGAGAAAGCAAGAGTTGATCCCTTATGAACTTGTGAATTGCAGGATGTATGTTCACTGGAGAGAGAGAGAGCATGAGGACTTTGATACTGTGGTCTCAGATGACCTTGACGTTGTAGCTACATTAGCTCAATGTGGCTTATTTAAGTTCCTCAAGAGTGCATTTATGCGGGGACAACCTAGGCTGTTGAATGCCTTGATAGACTACTGGCACCTGGATGCAGACGCATTCATGCTTGAGGGATAGTCGTTGACTCCAATGACTGAAGATATATACTTTTTGACTGGCCTCTCAAGGAGAGGGGAACCATTTAAGCTTTGCACGTTTTCCTCTAGGCCTCACAACATAGCGGAGTTGATTGGACTCCATTGCGAGGAAGGTACTGACAATGTGGGCACCCAGGTGTCGATTCATAAGATTAACAACCTAATGTTGAAAGTGATAGTTCTACTTATTGAGAAGATCACTAGATCCATAGCTTTACACTAGGCTTCCTGGGCGCACATGAATTGTGCGGTTCAGTGCTTGAATGCACAAGTTTTTGACTGGAGTACTACTTTACTAGACCGAATGAAAAGGCAGTTGACAGAGTGTCGGATGCAGAGGAACAAAAACTTTGGGTTTGGTACTATCCTTTGTGCTTTCTTCTTTGAGAGGGTACCTAGTCTGAGTCCAAGGGAGATTGTACGAGGGCATGTAGCCTCTTATCTAGCAGTAAATAGATGGGAAACGTTGTTGCTATGACAAGGACTATCAAGTTATATCAAGTTCTTTGACGACAATTTTTTCGATTGGTGGTCTTGGTAGATTTCGGTGATAGAGGATTATCCCTATGCCGGAATCGACTTTTCCAAGGACCCTGACATGGGAGTACCTCCCAGAGTGGTACAAGGAGAGATAGGTAAGATTTCTTTTCAAATTTATTTTATTTAATGTTGTTTTTATATATATCATTTTTTGTATACCAGAGTATCTGACAGATATATGTCTATTATGTGCATATGTGGGACCAGTGCGTCCAGCAGACTTTGTGAGGACCAGGTGATGTCCTTGACTAGAGGTCACACCAGCCGCAGCTGATGGACCAGCAATAGCAGGGGGACCTCCAGCCGGTGAGGCTGAGAGAGTTTTGAGACGAGTAGAGCGGAACCTTACCTTGCTCACTCGCACAGTCCCCATGGTAGAGATCGAGGATCTTCCGCCATCTATGTAGCCTCATGTAGTTAGGGTGCCACGAACTTGGGTCCATCTATTCCGGCGTTTGGAAAATGTCGTTGTTCAGTAGAACAGAGCCAACATGCCTCGTCCTTAGCTAGGCCATACTACCTATGTCCCAAGGGCGCCTTTTGTATATTTTTGAGGGCATAAGTCCCGTTACTCTTTACTAGACGTAGTTTTGAGGTTCTTGCACCCACCCATATACTCCGATATTTTTTATATTATATATGGATTTTTTTTTATCTTTTTGTGTTTTATGGATTACACTTATCTACAAATGTATTTACATGTGCGTGTGTGTGCTTTTTCTTACATGTGTGCAAGATACCAATCTAATATATGATTAGCTAGAGTATCTGTAACCTGATTCAATATCCTAGGAACACGGATATACGTAATGTAATCAAAGTTTCGTTCTAAGAGTCATACCCTAAGGAACTGTCGGTGTAGAGTAGGATCATGAATGCGATAGACTCCATTTAACTGAGACACAACCATCTGAGCATCTAAATAAACCCAAAGGTGAGAGATACCAAGAAACAAAGCATCATGAAGAAACTCAATAACTGCATTTTATTTAGTGACATTGTTTGTAGTGTCGCCTAAATAGACACCTCCTAAAGATAGAAACTAGCCCTGAGGTGTGAAAATCACCCAATATGTGTGACACAATCCCTCCTCAACCCGCGGGTCAGAAGGTCACATACACATGATCTTCCCCCTTACGCTGGCCTGAAGAGCTCTCGGAAATGGCTCCTCTATTTCCCTTTCGAGAAATCTGCACCCACAATCAACTTCAAGAAATTCCCCCTTGTACTTCAGGAGATCGGACTTCGCACTTCTGCGAATCCGATGGTCAAGCGTCTTGTCCCTATATCTCCGAAACCTGAAGACAGTCAACACTTGACCTTTTTCTTGCAAGTTCAGATTTCTCCCTATCGCGATTTCGGGAGTTGCAATGTCAAGCAACTCATCCCCTCGACCCCTGAAACCCGATTTACCGAACCTTCGATGCGCTCGCAAGGTTTTCCTTTCAACGCCTTTACTCTGTCGAGACTTTGGACTTCGCGATTTCATGAATTTTGATGCAAGGATTTCGGAACTTCACTCCACGAAACCCCGAAATGGTCAACGGATATTACTTCCTTATCATGAATGCGCCACCTATCCACTATGATGTCTTCTGTGGCCCACACGATCCTCTCATCCCTTTGGGACTTCGCATTTCGTGATTTTGTGACTCCCGTTGTAAATTTTATGGGACTTCAACCTACGAAACCCCGAAAATAGAAATTCACGTGTAAATCCAACGGCCCTTGTCACCTTGGATCTACGGTTCTGCCTCTACTGAGCTTGAACCTTTGGGAATATTCTCTATAACTCCCCTTCTCCTTGGTGAGATCTGACGGCTCACGGGACTTCGCGATTTCTCCACAGAGAATTCTGACAGTCCTTCTCTCCCCTTTAAAACTTGTGCACGAACTAGACAAGGTATCTCTCTCCGCGGAACTTATCCTTCTGCGGTTCGATGTCGCTACGCCTTCCTTCAAACTTTCAAGGTGCTTGGCCTCTTGCCTCCCTTCGAAGCTTCGAAGTTTAAAATCCTTCTGAGCTTTCCCCACAACTTCGAGTCATTCAAAAAACTCCTACTCACACTCCTTGCGACAGACTTTCAAACACCTTCAAGTGTTGAACTCTTTTCGACTTTGTGCACTCCCTGCAACAATAGTCCTCCAACAGCTTCTTAGGTTCCGTGACCCCCTGAAATTACCTTCGGCCTACGCACACTTTGCACAGCTCCTGTGTCCAACTGCACTCTCGAGGAAATGAGAACAAAAAATATCTTATATGAGCTTTCATAGACAAACCTCTGGACCCTTTTTCAATGCACTCCTTGCAAACAATTCAACTGCACTCCTTGCAGGAACTCTTGCTCAGATAGAGAAACAATTGAAACTCATTCCATTACCCTTTCCTCTCAGATTTCAAACATTCAACAAGAAATCATTCATACATAGCATAAAAACAATTGCATGACAGAAAGAGTAAAACATTCATGAGCATAACATTTAACATACATACACAGAGAATTGACACAACGCCATGAATTTGAATCAAAGTTCTTTTCTTATTAACTCAAATCTTTGTAAATGGGTGTCTTCAAATTATAGTTCTCCCTTCTCAGCTCTGTATTCTCTTGCTCATAATATTCATGCTTATGTTACAATACACAATGAGGGTGTCTATATCCCATTTCCCTCTTGCGCTCTAAAACTGTCTAATCTAACATTCAATTCTATCTACCTTAATTAACTACTATAAATGCCTTCTACCTACTAAGGATGAGAGTGGATTTCTCAAGGTCCATTTACATTTTACAAGTGCGCTCCTTCTTAATTATCTCATTTAAGTTTGGTGCATTAACTTCAAGATAATTTCAAAATTTACGCTGGGTGCTTGTCCAGTTGTCCGTTGTCTCTGCGCTGGCTCGCTTGAGATGCTCCTGCATCATACTCCCTTACTTGAAAATTTTCATGGGCTCCTGTCCATGAGCTCATGCACTGTTTGTCCATGCCTCTGGATCTCTTCTTCATTCTCCTAGCTGGCATCTTCAACTGGATGGTCCTTCCATTTGACCAAATACTCAAAGTATTTATTTTTCCTGGTCCTTTTGCCCACTCTTTTGTCCAGTATGCGCTCCATCTGCGACTTTCTTGCAACTGGCATCTGTTTTTTCCATTGGACCTTTGGCTATTCATTTCCTATCCTTGCTTCCTCAGCTTTATATGGGTATAAATATGAGATATTTAATATCGGATAAATTTCGATCCCATCGGGTAATCCAATCTCGTAAGCATTTGCCCCAAATTTCTTCAAGACCTTGCATGGTCTAATTTTCTTCATCTTCAGTTTATTATATGCCCCCTTCGGGAACCTTTCCTTTCCAAAATGTGCTAGAACCCAATCACCAACCTCAAATTGAAGTTGTCTCCTATGTTGATATGCTCTGGGCTTATATTCCTGGCTCGAATTCTGTAATCATTCCTTCACTTGGCTGTGAAGTTCCTTCATCGCCTCTGCAAAATATTCTGCACTAGCACTCCTAATCATTGTCTGTTCTGAATCTCTCAGTTCATAAATTCCTCTCAGTTGCATGCCATATACAATATAAAATGGACTCTACCCTGTGCTTCTGTTAACTGAGTCGTTATAAGAAAATTTCGCTTGTGGTAATATGTTTTCCCACTAGCTGTGGTGTTCTGTCACCAGGCTTCTCAACAAGTCTCCCAGACTTTTGTTTACCACTTCTGTCTGTCCATCTGTCTGAGGATGATAAGTTGAACTGAACGATAAGTTAGTTCCTAGCTTTTTCCATAAGGTCCTCCAAAAGTGTCCTACGAATTTAGTGTCTCGATCCGAAACTATGCTCCTTGGCAAGTCATGAAGTCGAATAACTTCTTTGAAAAACAGATTCGCAATGTGAGTTGCGTCACTGGTCTTCTGACATGGAATGAAGTGTGCCATCTTGGAAAATCTATCCACCACCACAAATATTGAGTCAAAACCTCTTTGTGTTCTTGGCAACCCCAATATGAAATCCATGCTGATTGCATCCCATGGCTTCTCATGTATGGGCAATGGTTGATAAAATCCTACATTCTGCCTCTTTCCCTTTGAATGCTGGAAAATTCTGCATCTATCCACGAATCTCTTGACATATGCTTGCAATCCCGGCCAAAAATATGACTCATTCAACTTTGCGAACGTCTTGTCATGACCAAAGTGCCCGACCAATCGTCCACTATGTTTCTCCTTCAACAAATTCTCCCTTATGGAGCATTTCAGAATACAAAGCTGATTTCCTTTAAATAGTAATCCTTCCTGGATCATGTATTCGTCCCATTGGCTTCTATCTCTAAGAATTGGATTCTCAGCTGCTTCATACACCTCCCTAAAATCTGGATCATCTCTATGCATGTCCCTGAGATCATCAAAACCCAGTGTTTTGACTCTGAACTCCTGCAATAGAAAACACTTCCTGCTCAAAGCATCAACAACTTTGTTAGCAGTACCAGAAATATGTTTAATCACAAAAGTGAAATTTTGCATATATTCCACCCATTTAACATGTCTTTGATTCAAATTCTCTTATTGAGTCACAAACTGCAATGCGTGATTGTCACTATATAAGACAAACTCCTTCAGGATCAAGTAATGTCTCCATTTCTTCAATGCCTGACTGATAGAATAGAACTCCTCGTCATATGTGGAGTATTTGACTTTGGCTTCATTCAGCTTATCGATGAAGTATGCTATCGTCCTGTCTTCCTGACTCAAGACTACCCCTATTACAAATCCACTTGCATCACATTTCACCTTAAATGTCTTCTGAAAATCCGGCAACACCAGAACTAGTTGTTCCGTGATCTTCCTCTTCAACAGATTAAAACTCTTCTCAGCTTCTTCTGTCCAGTGAAAATACTTGTGTCTTTTCTTCACTGTGTCCATCATCGACGCACTAATCCCACTAAAATTTCTAATGAACTTTCGGTAGAAACTAGCCAATCTGTGAAAACTTCTCACCTCAAAGATATTCTCGGTGATGGCCAATTTTTTATTACCTCCACCTTATCTGGATCCATCCTCAATTTATCTGCAGAAATAACAAACCCCAGATAAATGAGCTCCATTTTCATGAATGAGGACTTCTTCATATTTATCAGCAGCTTCTCCTGCTGTAATTTCTGCATCACTGTAGCCAAATGTTTCATATGCTCTGCCACTGTTTTATTGAAAATCAGTATGTCATCTAGATACACAATGGAAAATTTTCTGATGAACTCCCTCAGGACTTTGTTCATCAACCTCATGAAAGTACTTGGTGCATTTTTTAAGACAAACGGCATAACGAGCCATTCATACAACCCTTCGTTGGTTTTGAATGTTGTCTTCCATTCTTCACCTTCTCTCATGCGGATTTGATGATAACTGCTTTTCAAATCAATCTTTGAAAAGAATTTTGCTCCACTCAAGCAGTCCATTAGATCATCCATCCTTGGCAATGGAAATATGTACCTGATGGTCATCTTGTTGATCGCCCTAGAGTCAGTACACATCCTCTAACCTTCGTCTTTCTTTGGACTGAGTATTGTTGGAACAACACACGGACTCAAGCTTTCTCTGACCAAACCTTTGTGTTGTTGGGAAATTATACCCTATGGACTAACAAGCTAGGGTTTAAACTTGCATGCAGATCATGACCCTTAAGAAATTACTTTTAACCTTATACCCCAAATCTAAAACCCTTTTTCACATGCACACATGGGAAGAACTCACTAACCTTTTTATCGACGGTTGGTGTAGATCCTCC
>ML823256.1:36875-65098 GCA_009831015.1 Picea engelmannii | reverse complement strand
TCCATACCAAGGTTCGGAAGATGCGATAAAAAACATGTCTCCTTTGATAGGTGACTCGTCGGGTATAACATCACCTGATTCGACCGGAAGTTCCGATATGAGTTCTGGGAAGACCATCGACTTTTTGGATTTCTCCAAAATGAACTCCAAGTCAAATTCCCGGAGGATAACTATCCATCTACTGATGTTTTTGCTAATGACTCGTCATGTCAATACATATTTAAATGGGTTCACGACGATAATGGCAGTGGTCTTGCAAAACAAAATGTAATGACGGAACCGTTCGACAGCATGGACTGCTGGCAACGCAAGCTTTTCCATATGGGAATAATTGAGTTCCGGTCCAACTGGGCCTCGGCTCAGGTAATAAATCACGTATTATGAGAGTAAATCATCCTCCTAAACTAAGACCATACTGATGGTCGACTCCACAGCGGCCAAGTATAATAGGAAATATTTATTATAATTGGGTGGCGGAAGTAGAGGGGTAGATATGAGGGTGCGTTTCAATGCTTTGAAAGAGAATTGAGAAACTTCATCCCAATGAAAAGGAATGTCCTTCTTCAATAAATGCATAAAACCTTTTGTGATCTCGGCATAGTTTGCGATGAAACGTCGTAGAAATTTTTCTTTCCCTTGCAAAATTTGAAGCTAAGGGATGGTGCACGGGGGAGGCAATTGAACTATTGCCTCAACCTTTAGAGGATCGAACATGATCCTTGTTGTCGAAACTATGAATCATAGCAAACAACCCGATGTGACACAAAAAATGCACTTGTTTGGATTCAAGCGGATTCGGTAGTAGCGATAACATTCAAGGATTAGTCAGATGTGTTCCAGATGATCAACTCTCTTGCGAGATCGTGATGCTAAATCATCGAGACAAGCCTATACCATGTGTTTGAGTTCGTAGAAAGAAAAAGACATGGCCCACTGAAACGTAGCTCCAGCATTTTTCAGACCAAAAGGCATCTTACGATAAACAAATGTACCCCATGGACATATGAAAGCAGTTTTGTGTTGGTCTTCGGGTTTGATTTGTATCTGATTGTATCCTGAAAAAACATCCATGAACGAAAAGGCTTTGCATATTTCACATTCATCGACTATCTAGTCAATAAATGGTGTGGGGAAATTATCTTTTGGGAAGGCCTTGTTTAGATCATGGAAGTCTGTACATACACAAATCGTACCCTATTTCTTATTGACCGGCACGGGATTCAACACCCATTGAGTCAATTGGATGGGGTAGATGAAACCAACTTTAAGTAGTTTCTCTACTTCAGCCTTCATAGCTGCTTCTTTCCTAGGATTGACTGGACGAAGCTTCTGCCCGACAAACTTGACATCATGATAAGTTGTGATTTCATGTTCAACAATTCTTGGATCTATGCCTAGCATTTCCTCGTAAGACCAGGAAAACACGTCGCAGAATTCTTTAAATAAATTTGTGTAGATTTGAATCTCCTCGGGGGAGAAATCTGCTCCGACGAAGATATTCTCCACGACTCTAGGGGTTCTAGAGATGTCAATAGGTATCATTTAAGATATTGTTTCCATATTTCCTTTAGCGTAAACAATGTGTGTTGCCAAAGGATTAATAGGACAAGCTTTATCTCCAGTCATAGTCAGAGTGAATTCACCTGCTTCAATTCATCTTAACTCTGGGAGGAAGTAAGATATATGATGAAGATCATCCCAGGGTTTATCCAGACTAGTCATTGCCTCAATAATCACCTTGTCTCAGGGAAAGACCAAGTCTAAAGAATTTGTATTAGCAAGGGAACCTTGAGCCCAAATAAGCTCGAGCACCGGATCTAACTCTTGTGCTAGATTTGGATTGGGGTCAATAGAAGCTCGTTGAATGATTGAGTATGTGACTTCTACCATGGAAAAAGGCATGGCCATGCCATGGTGCTCTGTCCCTTCCATTGTGGTTGATGGGGAAGGAAGAGTCCATAAATCGTTAAATTACGTTGTGCGAAATGACGAGATTTGAAATATTTTGGCCTGAGGCTGGTTAGGATCAACCGACATGTAATGGACATTTCTGGTCGCAGGCGGGTAATCAAAAGTACCCATCAAAGGTGGGCACAAACCAACCCCTACGTTGATGATGTCGGGTTGAGGGTTATCAATCATTGGGACCGTGGAGACTTCCGATGAAGGGTCGAGATGAGATAAGGATAACTGATCAATGGTCACAATCCGACCCTCTTGTGGAAACAACAAGACCTGGAAAAATGTCATGACCATTGCTTGTATAGCATAGGTCCAAATCCTTCCTAACAAAATATTTTATTCGAGAGATGCATCGACCACTTCAACTTCGACGCACATGGTTTTTTCCCCTAACTACATGGGGAAAGAGGGAATGATCCCATGTGGTCGGAAAGAATGACTGTCAAAAGATATAAGAAGAGTAGGTAATGGAGATAAAATGGGTTGGCCGATGGCCTTCCAACACGCCAAAGACATCATGCATGTCGAGGTGCCCTCATCCACCACTCTACAGAAAATATTCCAGGTAAAATGTTTCGTGGTGTAAGACACTACTATCTGAAAAGCTACGTGGTAAGGAAGACGAGGTTTTAAGTCGGTCGTATCAAGCATGATCGTTCTCAGATTACAAGTCTTGACAGATACTAGGGCAGCTAATAGAGCCTTTCTCTGGGAAGGAAAACTCTAGAGGACTTCCAAAGAAGACATCCCACAAGGGGTTTGTAATAAATTCTCTACCACATAGTAGTTCTGGGCGGCCCTTGCATTTGGGTTGTGAGAGGATTTCTTGAACAAACCTTTTGGGATGCGGGTTGTTGTTTCTCCTAATGTATTCTCAATATGGAGAGGAAGAGATGGGTTTTCAACTTCTTTACCCTTCTTAGAGGTGCTTGGATTTTCGTAATCATTTTCTCTAGTCGATATATAGGCGTCACCTTTCATCATATACACATTTGTGGATGAAGGATTACTCGAAGACGGAGGGGGTCCTTGACTGCCCCCTTCCCCACTCGAGGAGGCTTGAGTTAGATTTTTCCCATGTGGAAATGGGTTCGTTAACACAGCAGGTTGTTGCTGTGCCAATAACTTCTAGGCCTCTGCAAGCTTAGGGCACTAATGGGTCGGGTGGTCTTCCTTGGAAAGATTACAAGGATACTTCGACTTCTTATTTTTAGTGTCACCTCTACCAGCATTATCGGTGGGTTTATTATCCCCCTTACCCTTCTTTCATTGTTTCTTCTTTCTGTCAGGTTGTTGGGTGGCCTTTGGGTTGTTGTTTTCACACTGTGTACATTCGACTTTTGGGTAGGGGGAACAATCGAACTGGTGGTCTAGTTGGCCGCTGTCTACTGTATCGACAATTGTTGTAATTGATTTGATAATGGATTAGTGGGATTTCTGTGTGTTGAACCAATAATTCCATCAACATGTGGTCCATACCTTTGCCTGGTTTTGTCAAGGATTGACCTTAGTGCATCTGGAAAGATCTCATAGAGTAAACCAGATTGAGAGTAAATTAGCTCTAGTTGTTGCGCTCTCATTATCACGTCTTCCTCGAAAAACACTCTGGATGTTGCGATGTATTTAGATAATTGGGCTACCAAATACTTAAGGAACCATTCTAGCAGGAATGCTGGTGGGACTGACACTATTATTAAACTCTTCCAGCGTCTCCATTCTCGGATAGGATTGGAGATATCGTGCAATTTTGTCTGCTCGAAATTGGCCAGCAATTTAGTGCCGACGTCATATCTCATAGGTAATTGGAAATGGTTCAAGAAAGCCATTGCCAATTTTTCGAAGGAAGAGTATCATGAGTGGTCGTGCTCGATGTACCATTTCGCAGCACTCCCTATGAGAGTGCATTGAAACAATCGCAACTGAACAAAATTGTCTCTTAACGAGTTGGATGAGCACCAAAAGTGGAAGGTAGTCACATGATCACCAGGATATTTGTTAGGCTTGGCCTCAAACTTTGGAATGTCTGAAGGCAACTTGGTCGGCATAGGAGGCCAACTCAGATCGTGACATATGGAGTCATTTAAGAGCCTTGTCAAATCTGGCAAGTACAGGATTTCCAGAAACAGTAGTTTGGGTTGTGGATTGTAGCTAGGGAAAAAGGAGCCTGGAGTTTGACTGGCACCAGGTGGCCAAGAAAAGTTAGGTTTTTGGCCAGGGCTCTGGTAATAACCATGGTCATGACCGGCATACGGATTGTGCACTTGTTGAGACATCATCGACTGGTTCCCGTAATAGGACGTAAATGGTTGAGTTTGCATCACATTTCAAGTATTTTGGGAGGGGTTTCCCCCTGTCGATCTAACAGACATAGGCGTTGGGCCTTTCCTGGTGTTACCCAGGGTATGGAAGGGGTTTCCCCTGATTAGCATCCCTGGCAAGGGGACTCGTCCCTGCCATGGATTTCAAGATCCTCGTGAGGAAGGAATTCCTAAGTGTGCCCCCGGTGCAGGAATAGTACCATGTACAGGATGTGGTTGTCCATAACCAGGGTTTCCCCTGGCCAAAACAACAGCTAATGAGAAAGCATTGTTACCAAATGCACCGAAAAAAGAGAAAGGTGTCGAACCAACCGGCATGTTATAAGGAGGGAGTGCTTGTCTACTTGCTCCAAACAAGTTTGTGTTAGGCCCGACGGAGTGTTGAGGAACACCGTCGAGCAAGGGGGACGAAGGGGTCATATGACCCCCACAGTAAGGGAAAGCGATAAAGGGAGATGAAGTGCCCCCCATATATCCTTGTAGAGGAGCATTGGAACTCCCTGCCCACAGACCTAAATTCTATAGAGTGGAGGAGTAAAGTATAGTACTCATACCGAAGCCAGGCATCTCGTATGAGAACGGAGGGCCTATCGCGTTCTGAGTAAATGGAGCAGTGATCACCACCATAGACAGAATCAAACCACTGCCTGAGGTAGAAGCAGTTGAGACCATAGTGGCCTGAACCGACGATGGTTGTTTGGGAGGTGGAACACCCCCAGTAGTGACAGTCATGAAGGAAATGTGAGTATTCCCTGAAGAAGTGGCAGTGTTTGCTTCCATTGTTGTTGGTGACACTACCTGACGCTCGTAAGGTTGAACATGTACGACGATGGGCGCCGATAGATCAGTGATGGGAGGGTTATATGGACCAAGATCCTTTTCTCTGAGGTCAGAAATGATTGGTTCCTCCAAAATCAAAATTTCTCCTCTCGAAGATGGGTTGGGCACAGTTTCCTCTAACCCGATTGTCTCAAAAGACCCTTGTTGGTCTAATTTTTTCCTTAACGGTGGTGGGGGGGGGGTTCAAGGTCAACCGAAGGTAGGCCCAAAATCCTTCACGACTGGTGGAACTCTTGATCCTCCACTGTGTGAGAATATCAAAGACACACTAGGGAAATATATAATCGTTTGAAAACTAGCACGCACTAGAAAAAGTACCTATGAGATAAAATAGGTAGCCACTAACTAGTTGGAAGAACAGTTACAACAACCAACACTAGAGAAAATTACCGGTGAAAGTGAAACTCAAATGAGAAAGCACCCTCCAGGTATAGTCTGCAAAGTATGGCCCGATGTCTATCCTAGGTACAGCGGTATACCCCTGCAGTCACTTGTTTAAGTCACTAGAAAGATAGGCAACTAGGTTGCCAGCACACAAACAATCATCAGGCGGGTACAGTCGACAGTCGGGCAGACTGTAATGAGAAGGGTATCAAGCCCAAAACCTATCAAGGGTATCGAAAGCAAGTGTTCTGGAAGATGAATGAGGACCTTGAATGAATTTGAGACCCATGAAGCTCTGTGGCAAATGCAATCAACAGAATCCCAAGACAAGCCCTCTATATGAGTTCCCCACTACGTTTGGCCTGGTTTTGGAGGGGTTATCTCTGCTACCTTTCCTTACATGACCTCATGTTTAGCCCCTGTGTTAGAGGGGGGTCCTGGATAAATTTTATGATACTCAACTTTTGAAACTCCCTAACATAGACTCTTATGTTTGTTTTGGCAGTCTTGAAGAGTTTCCTCTCCAATCCTAAATCAAGGCTCTAGCCTAGACTAGTTGATTGACCCTACAAACATAAAGTCTAGTTGATTTTAATTAATCGTTAGTTTTAGTGGCTATTTTTTAAGTCATAGGAGATGAAAATGAAACCAATGATGTTTTTGAGCAGCGATAAGGAAAGAACATGCAATGTCTGAAAACAAAGTACTTCTTCAAAAAATAAAAAATTGCAACTTCAAATTCTTTAACCAACTTTTCAAACTTTTTATTTTCTAAGATATTTTAATAGAAAACTCAAAACAAGTTTGCACTCGACTACGAGCTACTTATTTTCCTAAGTCAACTGCCAATAAATTACGTAAACAATCTTTTTCCTGATGGTTAATGCAAACAATCAACTACTTAAACAAAGAAAAAATCTAGCTTTTTTTTTTTTTATTATGCTTCAAAAACAAGAAAATTTAGAACTGTATGTCTTCTTCTCCTCTGAAGAAAAAAGGTAAAAAAATAAAATGAATATAAAACAAGGCCAAAAAGGACTTCTGTCCAACCACATACCACGGGGAGTTACTGACAACCAAACAAGGCAGATCAGACTGACTCACTATCTCATCAAAAAACCTAGCAAAGAAAAAAAAAAGGAAAATTTTCAATGAAAAAGAAAGCTATGCTGGAATCCAAGCCTAGGGTAAAACTGCTATGACAGAAACCATAATGAAACAAGCAAAAACTTGGGAAGTGAATCTTAACAGGGAAGAGGATGACTGCCTCCTCAAAATTTTCTAGACAGACATGTGATTGTCACTTCAACAGCCAGTGTATGCACGTAGGCTACCCAGAGACAGGATGCATATGCACACATTCAAGCCCACTACAGGCTACGTGTGCCTTTGTTTCTCCTCAAAAGAAGAAAGACAATCATCTAATATTAGGCAGGGAGTACTGGTATTGATAACTAGGACCCCTTAAAGGTACATAAACTTACTTTTGACAGAAAAAGATGCAAGGAAACTTGAGAAAGAAAAGCTAATATGAGGTTATACCTATGCTACATATTGCAACAAAAGAGACCCAAAATTGGATCCATAAAACCCCTAAGAAGGATCACTTCTAACAGGGAAGAGGATGGTTGCCTCGTTTTCAAAAATAATTTTTCTGGACTCAGACACGCTATTGATCCTTCAACAACCAACATATGTACTTGGGCTGGGTGAAGTCAGGGCATGTGTATACACATTCAGACCTTATATAGGCTGCATATGGCTCTGTATATTCCTGGAAAATAAAAAACAACCAAGAAAAGAATGCAAGGAGTACTGGTATGGAAGACCAAAATCCCTACTAGCTCAGACTTTTGCAAAAAATCAGGAAAAAGGTAACAAAACCAATTTAAACTACCCAACAAGTATCTATAAGAACCCTAGAGATCTCCCCAGTATGGTCGCCAATTCTGTTGTGGGTGGGAAATATTCCCATGGACTAGCATTAAGGGTTCTATAATGTATGAAAAAATGACCTAAATTCTCCTACTTTTTACGATCATCCCAATCATAAACCCCATTATTCATATGCAAATACAAGGTTAAAAATATCAAGTTATTGTACCTTAGTTTTCGTGTTTGATGTCGATCCTTTAACATTTGGTCGCTCGTTGACTACAAATATCCTCCCAATGCTGACCTGCATTCATAAAAGGACAAAAAAATAACTCCACATGCATATGATCTATGAACTAATGGGTTAGAGATTCTGTTAAAATATAATCAAATTTAAACATTGCAAACCTCATATGGCGAGACGGGAAAAGTACTTCTTTTTCTTAATCTCACAAGAGTAACCCTACAATAGTGAGATCGTCCACTACTCCTTGAGTCTGGTCCTGGGATCCTCTTCAAATGTGCTCCAACTGCTTGTGTATATGCTTCTCTTCACACACTAGTTGAAAAAGGTTGGGACAAAGGGAATGCAAAATCAGGTAGAGTTTCTTTACAATTATTTTCCTCCTTCCAAATGGGACCCCTACCCCTTCTTTTGTAGGTTAGAAAAGGCTAGGTATTTGGATGAGTGACTGGCTATGGGTGTTCAAACGGTTTATTTAAGTTACCCAAAACTGTGAGTTCCATCTGCAACTTTCCATTTTTCGTGCTTTTGTAGGTAATTGTAGTGGGCCAGCCAGCGTATACACATGTGCAGTAGTGGAGAAGGGCGCGTGTGCCTTAGAAAAGGTTTTTTTTAAGAAGAGTTGTTCAGTAGTGGCTTGGAAAAAGATGTAAAATGAGATGGCCTGATTCCAGGTAAGCATATGTGGTGCAAATTAGGGTTATAACATTGTCTTGGATAATAAAAGTCAAAATATTTTTGTTCTAATTTATGTCTCTGAGATTAAAGAAGATTATCTTTTTGAAGAAGAAATCAGTTCTGAATAGTGAGCAAAAGAATCAACAATACAACATTTTAACATTGAATGTTATTCTACACCACCTGTGTATGATGTGTATAATGATGAGCTTGAAGAGTCTCAATCGTTTTCGTACTCGTGACCTATATTTGATAAAAAAATGAATAAGAAAGATTTCTACAACAGTGATGATGAAGCATATAGAATAGTAGACTCAAATGAAGAATATATCTCCAATAATTTTAAAGAAAATACCAATGATCTTCATACTATCTTCGATATTCAATCAAAGTCTTTTTATATATTTACTAAAGAATCTTTTGTCTTGAATCATTGTGAAACCCAACTTGTTTATGAACAACATACGCAATCATTTTCTGAAGATTCTAGTGATAGTTACATTCCGGTGTATGAAATCTATGAAGGAATAAAATAATATTTTCTTATTCATGAAAAATACAGTCAGTTGGACCTATTGGAGTTATTCAATAAAGAAACCAGGGTAAAATTTCATAGATATCATGATCTTTTTGCAACCTATTTAAAATATTTTATCAATTCAAATCCTTGACCATTGTTTAACTATGAGCATAAGTTTTAGTATCATGTGAAGTTTTAGTTATTTACATTGACTTTTATTTTAGTAATCAAAAGCCTTCCTGGATTTTGGTTGTTAAATCAAATGCTTAGATGGTTGCACTGGAAGTATAATTTTACCTAATCATGATAGGTCAGCTAGGTAGAATAGGAAGTTTGTGGATAAATAATCTTCTATGTTGAGAATTTGATTTAGTTTTCTAGATCAACAATTAGAGTAGTTTCTATTCTGTTTAACAATCAGAGTACTTTTGATTCTAGTTTCTACAAAGTTTATTTCAACTAAGAATAAGCAGGGGTCATTTTGAATATGATGTTTTAGAGATGATTTCAAAGAAGAGTTTTAAGAGAAGGTACATGTTTTGGAATTTAGATATTTCAGAGATGGACATAGTTCATTTTCATATGGTTAAGGAAATAAGGCACATGGTCTATTGTTCTCCAGTTTCTTGTAGGGAGACACCATCTCCATATGGAGCCTATGTTGTAACATAGATCAACATCACTGAATTGTTTCAAAATTTGTGAAAAAATCACTAAGTTTCTCTCCTTTCTAAAAATATCTAGTTTATCCAAGTCCCATAATGTATTCTCATACTTCTATAAGTCAAATTTTGGCTTGCTCTTTATCTCTAAAAATGACAAATTTCCCTTGCCAAATTTTCCCAAAAAAACTAAATATTTAATTTTTTATTATTTTAAATATAAAGAATTTTATATTTAAATAATAGTTTTAGCCAATAAAACTTCGTTGTTGTACCCAAATTCTAATTCCAAATACAAATCCTAAGCTAATTGCAAAATTTCGAGTCACAATCCTATAATGTGTTCGAATGCTAAATCAAATTAAATTTCCAAGCCAAGTCTTGAAATGCCAAAAGATTTCCACTTTAAAATCATATTGGGATTTATTCTAAAACTAATCTCCTTATTGTCATTCACAAACCAACCCTTCTACCAAATAATTCAATTGAAAGTTAAGCCAAAGCCACAATACAAATGTTGAAAAAATATATCAACTAGGTATCAAATTTTATCCATATTTAATTTTGACTCGTGGCTAATCAACATGTGTTAAATCTGACGTTTGGATGGGAGATGGATATCCAATAGTGGATAAAGTTCAAATATCAATGGCTACAATGTATTTAGGCCCCTAGCAAGATAAAGTTTAATGAAAGTTGGGGGGGGGGATTAACCTAAGTTCAAGCTCAAGTGACATGGCGACAATAGAGCAATTGTGACCCCCCTCTATATGGTTTACAAAACCATAAAGACACCCTCCCACAATGCATATGAGAGTAACACATGGTGGTTAAATGTGCGTGGATGGTGTAATGAACTTACAAGTGCAAGTAGAGAGTATCATGACCAAGGGAAGTGATGAAATTCTAAATTCAAGTACGTCAAGCCTGTAGAGGCTAGACCTGAAGACAAGTTTGGGTAGAATGGACCAAATCACCTTCTTCAAGCTCTTGAAAGGAAAATGCTTATAGGTAACAAAAAACCAACAGTTCCAGAGAAATCTAACTACTGCAAAGTTTTACGAAAATGGTCCACATCTAAGAAGCATATTTTTACTTTGTCAAAAATAAGAAGACACGTTTCAACTTAGAAATGGAGAATGATATAAATATCTCACCTTTCAGTTCCGATTCATTGCAAGAGCTTCTAGAGAATATTGAGGATTTAATGACAAACAACATAAATCTATTTTTTTAGTGGCATGGGACAACACATCTATTATAGGTTTCAAATCCTCCAAGACTATCTTATTTTATTCTATTTCAAAAGATTGACTCCAGATTTGAAATCATTTTTTGAGGTAGTTGTTAAGAAACCAATCCCAGATTTGAAAGAATCAACCATTCAAAATTCAAGGACTATAATAGAAGAAGTTGAATAATTCATCAAGGGGGAGTAGGTTAGGGTATTCTGGAAGCAAGACTATGTCTTTCATATGAATCCCATAGGAAAATTGTAATTTTCTATGGACTGATGGATTAATTCAAGGATTCATGGTTCATTCTCAACAAATATTTGTTTCTTCTTCATTTTTCTGTTTTAAAATTCTCTAATTTCCATCTCTATTTTTCTTATTTGATCTACAATTTACAGTCAGATTTGCATATGTTAAAATATTAATTTGGTACAACCACCACCATTGTTCATCTGAGATTAATTGCAGGTCATTTTGTGAGTATTTTATTATTGAATTCATTGTTATGCCCATACCATGTACTCTTTTATTTTCTTGGATTATTAAATTCCTCACAGATCCATTTTCTTCATCTCAGGTTTACAGAGACAACTTTTTCCCTCTATATTCTCTAAGATTTATTATCCTTCTCATTTCTTCTACCTTTTCATTATCACCTCTAGTGCTCTATTGGATGAGACTCCATGCCCAATAAATTAGGCCTCTGATCTAAAGGGTTTACAATCATTATTCAATTCTACTTCTATTTTCATCCTTAAACCCTGCCTACCTGTTTTATGTTGTTTATTACCCAAATCTGGCACATGAGCTTAATTATTAGAAATGTTGCTTAGTGATAATGGGAAACCAGTTTTTATTTGTCTTTGAGGGAGACCCGTAAGGTCCAAGGACCATATTGGATCTAAATTTGGTTCAACGATATCTTGGAATGGTTTTTAAATAGCCAGAAACCATCCCAAGTTACAACAAAAAGGACGTAGGTAGTTGGAACATGTAGATAATAAGCATAAAGAGCATCAAAGTGATGCAAAACTGTCTAGAGCTAGTAAAGGAGAAATAATCCTCTTTTAAGAGGCATATAAAGGTTCATGCTATAAGCATATTTAAAATACTATGTCATGTTCGTGTGGATGTATACCTTGAACAAGATCAAGTCAAGTACAGATGGTAACAATACAGATCAAGTTGTTTTTGAAGGAGGGAGAGGTAATGGACAGGGAATTCATCAAGAGACTCTCATAGATACATCAACAATACAAGAATGACGAGTCCGAAAAGGAAAGGCATATATCAACATTTGAGTTGGTTTAATATTGGCCAAGATGGACTATATTCAATAGTAGGAGATGGGAATGGATGTTGGACTACAAGATACAAGTATTGAAAAGATTCAATGAACATGACCTTTTGTTGTCATGGAATCTATGAGCTAGAACTAGATCTATTAGTGACAATTCTAGAGGCTAGAGTCGAAGATATATTCTAGAAAAGTAGATAGAAGTACACTTATCTAATACCTTGGATCAAATATTCAAGATGAATATTGAATTCCAGAGAAAATTCAACAAGATGGAAGAGTAAGTTATCGTCACTAAGTTGTTGACTATATACTTTTGGAGGTCCAAAAGTTCTTCAGTGAGAAGGTGTGATCCAGGAGGATCTAAGGAATGCTCATAGAAGTCTAGGAGGATCCAAAACGCTCACAGAGGTCCCAGGGGATCCATAAAAGCTCAGAATTTGACCATCTCAAATGACCAAGAAAAGGACATCAATGCATATATCTCATCGTCAAATTTCCAATGGTGCAAATGACAAGTTTAACATAGTTCATATGAAAAATTCATGAGCGATCAAAGTTCCAATCAAATGTGGAAAAAGGTTAAAGGGAAAATTAAAAAGGGTGACACGTGTCACCATTGCAAGGCTGACATGTGGCCTCCATACATCTGATGTGGCAGACATATCAACATGACATGGAATGACAATTGGCAAGGTGACTTGGACAAACATACATACAAGTTGTTGAATCATATGTTTACAAGTGGCAATGGATAGCCAATGAGAGGTTGCCACACGATGACCTACCATTGGCCTATATTGGTTGGTGTTTACCAAAATTTTGGGAGTCGATAGGGGTCGAACCCGCGACCTCCCAAAGACCTTACCAAACCTTCGTTGTCAATACACCATATCGATGATTATTAACCATATATGTGTTCACATATATTTGAATTTTTATTAATGTTTGAATGGTTGGAAAAAGGGTCGAGGGCCTAATCCCTTGACCCTATCCCTTGGTTCATTGTATACCATATAACCATGGTATATTTGTGGGAGGTTGTTAACACATATGTTATTTATAACATATGGTTTTAACCATATGCTAAACAATTCAAACAAAACGACGAGAATATATGGAAGTTGGTGGGGATCGAACCCCCGACTTGCCATATATAACCACAACATCCTAACCAACATGCCAACACATCACGCTTTTTATAGGAGTCCTCCACATTTAATGTTAACTTACATTATGTTGCGAACAAGGGGTTAGGGTTGCGACCTATTTATGGGTGTGGATCCCAACACTCAGACACGCATTCCCATGTTTGCGTAGATCTCGAGGCACAAATTTTGAGGTAGGGCATGTATTCGAAGGAAGTATGGGTTGTCTTGATTTGCGTGCAAAGGAAGAGGCCAAGTATGGTTGTCTCGTAAAGAATTCCATGAGGCATACTGTCCAAACATATGCAACTTTATACTAATTTTTCACAAGGATCATGATTTTGAGGTCTATTTTATGATCATAGGTCATTTGTAAAAGTATTAATCCAATTTTTCATTTATGAGATTTTAGCGCATTGTTTTGCATGCCAAAGAGGGTGAAATTGAGAGAGTTTGAAATTTGGTTGAGTTTATAGTGAAATTTCTCATAATTTCACAAGGATTTCAATCATTAACTTATTTTATTGTTTTGAGTAATGGAATTAACGAGAGTCCATTAAATTGGCCTTTGTGATCCCATATTGTAATCTAATTTGGTATTTTGAGATGATGGAGAACAATCATGTTATCTAAAGGGACTTTGAATATGAAGCAATAGACGTCATCTACATATGTAATTTGAGTTAGTTTATTTTTTGGTGTGTCATCTCACTATTATTCAAATTAATCATCTATTTATGAGCTTTTGGATAAGAAGCACATCATCAAAATTATGTAAATCACATCAATACGATCAGTAAATTAATTTTGAATCAAGTTAGATGTTGCATGTAAATATTTAAAGGAATAAGTGGTGTCTAAAGATTTTTGGATCATGATGTGTCAAGGAAAATGTTGAAGATGGCGATGGAGAGATCCCAATGTTGATTTTCCTTCTTGATGATCTTCTTGGCTGAATGAAGTATTATAAAAAATGTTGTATTGATAAGGGTTGAACTGTGCCAGAATTAAAATGCTATGTCACGTGAAAAATTGTTGCTGTCGGGAACTTCGTCCGATAATCAAGTTGAATGGATGTTATTACCCATCGATGATGCTTGCAGGACAGGGGTACTCTTAATTTGAATATATCAGAAGGTGAGAAAGTTGTCCTGTGATATTGTGTGTCTTCGTGAATGGAGTGGAATGACGGTTGAGTAGTTTGATACCCCACCATCCTAATAACTATCTAGTTGATGTGAGAGTCACAATGATTCTTGAGGATAATTATCCAGTTGATAAAGAGGATCTGTTGACTGTTATCAGAATTGATTGGTAGTAGGTGTTCGTACATAAAAACCATAATGAAAATGGAACCTACTTATGCGCTAATTGTTGTGGCTAGGAGTGTTGTGCATGGATATTGCACACCCTAGCTAGGGTATATTGCTAAGGTAATGAGTGCGGGGTGGATGTTGGTGGCTGAGTTGTAGCTTCGAAGATATGGTTTCAACTACCGTTGGATGTGGGATTTCATTTTTTGGAGGGATTGGTTTTGGTAGTATCCATTGATGGAGGAGGTCATCGATACTAGGATTTATCGTGTGTGGCTCTATCGGGTGGAGGGGAAATAGGGGTGGTATGATGAATTATTTTGAGGGGTAATTGAATTAAGTCATTGGAGGTAGAGGTAGGTGGACCGAAGGGGATCTAGTTCCTCAAAAAATTTAGGGGCTGGTGGGAGAGAAGAGGGGTATGGGTGGTTGCAATAGGAGGTTATATATTTACGACGTGTGTTGTGCCTTTTCTTCACTAACCATTGTTTTTCAAAAATATCTGTAATGTGAGGTGTGATTTCTCTAACTATGAAGCAATCATGGATATATGCCTCCATAGTTTCCCATTCTCAGTGAGGTTCTCGATACACATACCACCATTGCGTCAAAGTGCCAACCAACACCTCATCGAGGGTACAAAATCAATGATATTTTGGTATCTCCTAGATCCATGTCATTAATATGTTCACTAACTCCAACCCCTCATAATAATATGAGCCAAAATATTTTATTCTCTCTTCTTCCGATATGTGTGCGTATGTGCTTTTACCAATAACCTTTGTGTCAACCAGTGCACTTCCTCACTGATCCATGCTTCATCTAGCAACCTCTACATCTCCATCTGAACTTCCTCCCAGAACCATTCTTCTTCAAGGGATGTATGAGTCACACATTGTAGTTCCTTGCGCACTTTCTCTTCCTCCAAGGCACAGTGCTCATTGCAAAAAAACTTCTTTTGTTGAGCCACGTCAAACTTAGGAGGGGGCTGGGGGGGATTCCTCATCTTTCCTTCTTCTTTTTTACCTAAACTTTCTCATAGTTAGAAATCTACCCGTAACTTCACCCATCCATGAGTTACTATCCATACGTTTCATTATCCCTTCTTCTTTTAGATTTTGTGTAGCGCGACATGCACGATATTACAGCTAGCCTTCTTGGACTCCCATTTTTTCATCAAATATGGACAGTCCTCAGTTACATGTTCTGGACTATAAAAATATGCACATTACATGTACGGGTTAGTGAAAAATCGTGAGACATGACCAATATCACCACCATTGAAGCATGTGGGGGGTATGTCGCCTCCTCCACCATATCCCCATCCTTGGTCACATTCATACCCACCTCAAGTTCCTCCTTGATATTCTCCTCTATATTCGACCCTACACTCACCACCCTTTTATTCCTCTTGCACTCAAAATTCATGTCGGGTGTTATCTTACATAATTTGGAGGGAGTGACAACTACTGATGTCATGGTTGATAGACTTACAAAATTAACAAAAGGTGGTGTGATTTTTTTCTTGATACTTTTGTAAGGTGGGGAAGAAAGGTGGCATATGGCCCCACTATCATCATATTTGACACCATTCTTATTTTCCAAATGGAAATGTACTTGACACGTTAGTCACCACATAATTTAGAAGGACCATGAACTCGTCTCGTCGATTCCCTTATGAGCGACATGTAGTGCACCACAGATGTCCACATGGGACTTTAGACTTGGCCATATATTTCATTTGTATTGTAATGTTGGCCAGTTGTGATTGAACCTGTGCCAACCCGACCAATGTTTATGTTCCTCCATGTGTGGCTTCCAATCACATCGCGATTTCTACTACCTCGGCCTAATTTGTCACCTTTTGTTGGGTGAGGGAGACATGTATATGGGGTAGAAACCCCACAATGAACCATTATCTGTGATAAATGTCTTTAATCTAGAACATCGACCAATCCAAAAATATTTTGAACTGTTGGTCCTAGTCCCAAACGAACTCTCCTTCCTTCTTCTTTATTTCCTTGATTTCTGTAATGCATTGGGACTCTGACTTTGGCTTCTAAAATTTTCAAATAAAATCATGTTTTATCTCAGCCAGGTGCCTCACCTATCCTATTGCCATAGTATATATATATTTCATGTACCACGTCAAGGCCCAATCCTTGAACGTAGTCTCTAGTTGTGCGATCTTAGCCACATCATTTGCAACTCTCTTTTCAAACCATATTTCTTCACAGGTGAACCAATGTTGCTCGGCCTCATCCTTACCCGTTCCATGGAACATGGGAAATATCAATGTACTATCTTGATTGTCCATCTCGTGACTAGGGTTAGTTCCACTCCTCAATATGTTATTGCTTGGATCCTTCCACACCACTATCGCATGGGGTAAAGTATTATTGACTTCACCTTCTCCTTCACTTGTGTTGTCACTTCTTTTCTCTTCTTCTCTCTCTTCAAATTTAACCTCTTCACTGTCTGTTGTGTGTTCTTCATGATTAAAAATGTGCAAGGGGGGTGGAAAAAAGGGGGGTAAGACCATATTCTCCTAAAATTTCTTGTGAGGGGACCCAAATATCCATATAGTTGCAACCACATAAGACCATCCAATATGATCATATCATTTCCCCTTCATCTTCCTTCCTATCTGGCGCATCCAAATTTCATGCCTTCTCCTCCTAATATCAATGCACACCACAACTATGTTCTCTTTCCTTTGGACTTATTCGTGCACTAACACCAATAGAATCATCTCCCAACTTGATTTTCACACTACCACCACACAAATAATCTCGCGACTCGATTTGCACATTGCCACCTTGCACAGAGCCGATTTCTCCACTTAGCAAGTGACTTCTCCATGCACCACTCACTAGGATGATCAACATACTGTCATTACACCAAGAGGGAAAATCCCATCAGATTGGCACCCCACCATATTGTGAGACAACTTCTCTTCTTGTCATCGTGTGACTATGTGGTGCTTCCTCTTCTAAGTACACCAATGCACCAAAAATTTAATCTCACACATCACACATGTGTTCTCTTCCTCTTCTCAAGGTTGAAACATACCACAATAGCCAAAGGCTACAAGCTTTGTCACCTAGGCCCTCACTACCACTATTGTCACTGCTTGTATCTTTGATCCCAATCTTCTTCGTAGGATGGGTATTTCATGTGCTCCACTCTGGAACAACATCCTCTCCCACACCATTTCTTGGCGCATTCTTCCTCTTCATTCTCTGTCCGACACCTCATTTCGTACCCTTTGCTAACTCTTCTCTATCCTTCCACTTAGATATCTCTTTGAGCTTAGCTCTTCTTCCATATATTTCAAATATTTTTCTCCTATGGTATTTTGGGTCCATTCCAATCCTCACCTCCTCTAAAAAACTTCTTGGATCCTCCTCACTAGATCCATACTCTGGGTCTTTTTTTTTTCCCACCTTTTCCAACCCCCCTAGTGCTAGGGGGTTTACTCAACCATCCTATCATGATCCATATGAATCATTCATTTTTCTACAAACAACATATTGATCTAAAGGGGAATCTCTTCTAACATTCAATTGTTGGGAGCTTCTTCAAACTTTATTTCAGCCTCACTAAAAGATTCACTATATTCTATAGAAAATTCAACAATATAACCTTCTTTTACCTAGGAAAACTAGAATTCAATGGCTCGATTTCTCTTGTTATCCAATGCCTTCAGGCTATCAAGCTTGGCTTGATCCCATACTATCGTCTTCAATGGTAAAAAAGTCGAGTTAACTTATTCTTATATTTTTAACCATTCATACAATAACCATGGAAATTATACGAAAATGAGTTCATGTAGATCAAAGTAAAGATATCTACCTTTCCATTCTTTCACGTCCACCCGCAATCCTTTTATTTCTAGAAGGAAAAAATTGTCCTCCTTTTCTTCTATCTAGTCTTGAATCTCCTCCTTATATGGACACCACCACATTTCTCTCTTCCTCCATCAATATCAACAATATTTCAGGTCCTGACAATAGATCCATTTGTTGGCATTAATATATGTAGTGTTGTTTCTTCAGTACACACAAGCACACACACTAAACATTGTTACACTTGGGAGTTTAAGACCCAAGTTTCATCCAGAGTGTGTCAAAAAAAAATCCCTAAGCACCGACATATCAATCCTAAGTCGAGGTCGAGGAAGGTCTCACCTAATATGAAAAAAGGATCACAGAGACCATAAGGTATTATTTTGAGGATGGAGGATCAAACATAACTAACATAATTACAAATGGAATCCATGTAACTCATATTTGATAATTTTGTAGGGAATTATAATTAACACAATACATGCATAGGTGTTACTCATTCATGACAAACATAGAATATAACAAAACTTTTATATATTTATTATTGAACATATTCCATCATCTTAGAAACATATATTGTGATGCGTAACTGAGTTGTGGACCATAATACTTCATCTCATTACTATAAAAATAGTGGGAATACAACAATATGTGCCTTGTGATAAACTGTAAGACTCAGACAGATACAAGACACAAGAGACTTATCCCTACAACATAGGACTACAATAGGATAACTTGGAGCTCTCGTACTAATTCCTTCCAAATTCACCTACCTATTTTTCGAGTGGAGATATCTCTTTTATACCTGTTTTTGTTGGGGAGCATTGTCCTTCTCTATTATGCTCCACTCATTTTTTTTTATCTAATGACCTCGCATGCTTCAGGTACCTTCTAGGATTCTATGTATGTTTTCTGCATCAGGGGAAATCTTAACTACCTAGGACAACTCATATTTTGGCCGCCCAACATCTTCATCTATTATTGGGAGTAATCATTTTGGGAGATATCCCGATGATTCATTTCTTTCTTCCAGTGGACTTCTTCTTGATTTCCGATGAAACTGATAAAACTCAGATAAATGCCCTTAATCAACAAAACTCAGACTGGTGTTTCCTTAACTACATTTAGACTTGGCACACTGCTCAACAAAACCTATTCCATTGCACACACTACAACATTGTTTCACATGTCTCCTTAGGCACTCACAAAACTACTAGATGAGTGCACAAAAAATTTTGTTTTTGCATGTGAACAAAAATGGACCCAAGACTTTGGGTGCCAACACTCTCCTACATTTACCTCTATCTCTATGCCCCCTCTTTGTATTCCTCTCTCTCCCTCTCACACTCTCACACAATATCTCTCTACCACCCTTATATTCCTTCCTCTCCCTCCCTCCCAACCTCTCACACACACTCTTTCTAGCCACCCTTTATGCCTTCCTCTATTTCCCTCCAACCCTCTCACACACTCTCTCTTTGTTTACCCTCTTTGCATTCCTCTCTCTCCCTCCCACACTCTTACACACTAGTAAGTTTGGTACATTTCAAGGCAAGGCATAAGTCAATACATGGCCTTGACCTAGACATGGAAAGACATGTAAATACCTAGACCTAGACCTAGACCTATACTTATACCATGACCTAGACATAGACCTTTCCTCACCATGCCTTGCACTCTCACACCTAATCCATCTCTATATCCCCCCTCTTTGACTCTCTCCCTCCATCTATTTTTTTCCCTCCTCCCTCCCTCCTCTCCCCCACCCTCTCCCTCCCTCTTTCCCTCCCTCCCCCTCCCTCTCTCTCCTTCCCTCCGCCTCTCTCTATTTCTCTCTCCCCATACCTCTTCCCCTTTGTCCCTCCATCCCCCTATACCCCCCTCCCTCTCTCTCTCATTCTTTTTTTTTAGTCTCACTCTCACTCTCTGCATCTCTTTCTCTCTTTATAATTCTACCTCCTTCTCTATCCATATCCATCTCACTCTCAACCTCTCTTATGCTCTTTCTAGATCTATCCCTCCCTCCCCTTCTTTCCATCCTCCCTCTCTCTCTACCCTATACCTACATATCTTCATCTCACTCTCAAGAACTCTTCTACTCTTGTTGGATCTTTCCATCCCTCCCCTTGTATCCCCTCCCTCTCTCACTTTTATGTACTCCTCTCCCCCCCTCACTCTATATCCCCCTCCATTTCTTGTTCATTGTATTACCCTCCCTCTCTCTCCTCCACTGTCCCCCCCTTTCTCTATTTATATCTCTCTACCCCCCCTTCCCTCTCCCTCCCCCCCTTCCCACTATGTCTCATCTATATCTCATACATATACCCCTCTATCCCCCTCACCTTATATCCCTATTCCTCTCTCTCCCCACTCTCCCCCCCTTTCTCTCTTTTCATTTTTCTACCCAACTTATGTAGGAGCATCACCAACAAAGTGCAAGTGGAGGATAGTTGGATATACACTAGTAGCGTTTATCTCATAAATATTAGGAGAGATAGCGTTAAATTATACTAGTAGAAGTGCAAGTATAGCACGAATCCATGCAAGGTGTGTGCGGGCTAAGGAGAGTCTTAGACTTATCCAAACCAGGTGAGTGGTTGAAGAACTTCTATCGCAAGGAGTGCACAGAATTAGAGTTGTTAGATAATCAAAGATTATTGTGAAGGCCACAAGAAGTGTGCTCAGGATCCCTTAGAATCCGTGAGTTTGCAGCAAGAATCAACTCAAGAGGGATAGAGACTTGGAGAGTTTGAAGGAAGGATGAGGGTTGAAGCCATCTTGTGGAATCGAGCTTAGGAGGGTTGACGCCAAGTTATTTGGAAAGGGAACATTGAGAACTTTGAAGGATGATAGAGATCCCTGGACAGGAGTGTTCATAATAGTTGTGGGCCATTGGATCCAGTGGAGTAGCAAGGAGGATACGTAAAGAGATTCATTCAACACCCCAAAGATCAGGAGAGATAGTTGAGTCGTCGATCTAAGAGAGATCAAACCATTGGTTTCTTCCATTTGAGAGGAGGTTTCGGAAGTCGGGATTCGAGAGTCGAGAGAAGAGAAGGGCGTGTCTTATAAAGTCCCAAGACGTGAAGTCCTGATTTAGAGGAAAGGATATCAAGACCATTGGATCATGGAGAGTCACGGACAGTTGATCTAGCACACGTAGATTTCGGGGTTCAGGTTTCGGAAGAAAGGTGATTTGACTTATGAGGACGTGAGGCATGAAGTCACAGAGCTCCTTTTGGTTAGGCATGTGTTCACAAGACCGTGTTCATGTGTAGGGGAAATTTATTCCCCATGCTTGTTCACACAAGTGAGGTTACACAAAAAGGACTTGTGGATTTGTTTTGTGAAGGTTCCTTTGGGGAACTGAAGAGCTGCTTCAGCTTGGGAATATTGAAGATCCATTGACCAGGAGGTCAGCAGACCTTGCTGAGGTAGGGGAACTTTGTTAGGTGTTATCATACCTTAAAACTATTGTTTTGTGTAAGCAAGAGAAGACAAACGACAATTGTGATTTGAATTTTGCGTAGACAAATTGAAACAATGCCCCCAAGGAGACTTCCAAAGAGAACTATGCCCGATCCATCTGTGGAAAGGGAAATGAAAGAACTTTGTGCTCGATTAGATTCTATGGAGACAAAACAGAGATGAACACTTGATACCGGAGATATCAGTGAGGATGAAAGAGAATATGAAGAAGAAGAAGAAGAAGATGTAGTCGAAGATGCTGCAGAGGAACGTTTGCTAAAAGTTGTTGCAAGAATGGGTGTGAGAGAAAAATTGGACATCCCAATGTATGAAGCCAACTTGGATGTTGAGGAGATGCTAGATTGGTTTAGATATATAGATAAATACTTCAACTATGAATATATAAAAAAATCTAAGAAGGTTAAGCACGTGGTCACTAGGGTAAAAGGACATGCATCATTATGGTGGGATGAACTGCAGGCTAATAGGCGTTGTAAAGGAAAACAAATAATTAAAAGATGGGATATAATGGTAGCGAATATTAAATACAAATTCATACCTAGAGATTATCAAATCAATATGTTTCGAATAATGTAGAATTTGACACAGAAAGGGATGACAATGGAGTATGCAGAGGCATTTTACAGGTTAAACATCAGAGCTGGTCATTGTGAGAGTGATGATGAAAAGGTCATTAGATATATGAATGGATTGAGATATGAGATTTGGGACGAGATGAGCATGATGAAAATAAGAAATGTGGAAGATGCCTATCAGGTTGCTCTGAAGGCTAAAGAGAAATTGCCCCGAAAGAAAAGTCAAAGGGGCAGAGGTAGAAGTCAGAGAAGAGGCAAAGACGTTTCCTAGGATAGAGTACATAAACCCAAGGATGAAGAAAATAAGACTCGTAACCACCCAGAAAGGGGAGGAAGTTCACAAGGAAGACAATATGTCGATAGGAACACTTTTCCTCAAGAAAGAGGAAGAGGAAGAGGTAGAGGAGGTGAATTAAAGTGTTTTGTTTGTGGAAAGATCAAACACAAATATTGGGAATGTACCAAGAGAAAGAAATAAGGAGAAGATCACATTTCAGAGGAACATAGGTGAAATGTTGAGGCAGAAGATGTAGAAGGTGGAAGATCCTTAATGATGAGGAAAAATCTCTTGAAGCCAGAGAAGGAAGTGGAAAATCCAGTCCAGAGGAACAGTGTGTTTAGGACTGCTTGCAAAACCAAATATAGGGTATGCAAGGTGATAGTTGACAGTGGAAGCACGGATAATTTAGTATCCACAGAAATGGTGGAGAATATGGAATTGGAGACAATTGCACATCCAAACCCGTATAAAGTTTCATGGTTTCAAAAAGGACATAAGGTAATAGTCACTAAACAATGTTTAGTTGAATTTAAGATAGGGGGTTATAGAGATGAGATTTTTTGTGATGTAATTCCCATGGATGTCTGTCGTCTTTTGTTGGGGAGGCTTTGGAAATATGACAAAAATGTTATTCATGATGGAAGAAAGAAAACTTACACCTTGGAAAATAATGGTAGGACACATATGTTGCTGCCAATTGAAGACAAGAAGGTGAAAGGAGAAACAAGAAATACTATACTGCTCATGAGTGAGAAGGAACTTTTGTATGAAGTCAAAAAAGAGAAGGAAATGTAGTTTGTTGTGGCAAGAAAACCTAGAGTAATCTTGACCAGTACTTCGATAGATGATCTATCTGAGGAAATTTAGGAACTGCTAGATAATTTCGCTGATATAGTGGTGGACGATTTGCCTTGTTCGTTGCCACCTATCATGAGTATAATCCATCACACTGGCCTTATACCAGGAACGATTTTACCAAACAAAGTAGCGTATAGATTGACGCTGCAGGAGCATGAAGAGGTTAAGATGCAAGTCCAGGATTTGATGGATAAAGGGTTGATTAGAGAAAGCTCGAGTCCATGCATTGTACCAATAGTGTTAAGTCCGAAGAAGGATGGCAGATGGATAATGTGTACAAAATTGAGGGATATAAACAAAATCACCATCAGGTACAGATTTCCTTTACCCGGTATGGTTGAATTGATGGATTGCTTGAGTGGAGCAAGGTTTTTTTCAAAAAATGATTTAAAGAGTGGATATCACCATATTTGGATGAGGGAAGGTGATGAATGGAAGAAAAAATTCAAGATGAATGAAGGGATGTATGAATGGATTGTCATGTTGTTTGGATTGATGAATGTGCCAAGTACTTTTATGATATTGATGAATGAAGTCTTGAAAGATTTCACTGGGAAGTTTGTAATTGTGTACCTTGATGATATACTGATCTTCAGTAAGACTGAGGAAGAACATTTGAAGCATTTAACTTCTGTGATGAGGAGGTTGCAACAAGAGAAGTTGCTGATAAATCTGAAGAAGTCATCTTTCATGAAGACATAACTCATTTATTTGGGTTTTTTGATCTCTTAGAATGAGTTGAAGATGGATATAGAGAAGGTAAAAGAAATCAAAGAATGGTTGTCGCTAAGGAATATCTTTGAAGTCAAAATCTTCCATGGATTAGCTAGTTTTTACAGGAAGTTCATCGGAATGTTTAGTGGAATTTGTGGACCAATGATGGACACAGTCAAGAAAATACATAAATCTTTTCATTGGACAGGGGAAGTAGAGAAAAGTTTCAAGTTGTTTAAGGAGAAGGTAACTAAATAGCTAGTTCTGGTTCTGCCAGACTTCAACAAAACATTTCAAATCAGATGTGATGCAAGTGGATTTGTGATTGGAGCAGTCTTGAGTAGAGACAATAGACCATATGCATATTTCAGTGAGAAGCTAAACAAGGTCAAGAAAAATTACTCCACGTATGATAAAGAGTTTTATGTAGTAATTCAAGCCTTGAATAAATGGAGTCTCTACCTAGTTCTGAAAGAATATGTTTTGTATAGTGACAACCAGGCCTTAAAGTTTATAACCAGACAGGAAACGATGAACCGGAAACATGAAAAATGGGTTGATTTTATGCAAAACTTTACTTTTTTTATAAAGCACATTTATGGAAATGATAACAAGTTTGTCGATGCATTGAGCAGGAGATGTTTGATTCTGTAGGAGTTTCGAGTGAAGACCTCAGGTTTTGACAACCTTAAGGAAATGTATAGGGATGATTCATATTTTAAAGATGCTTATGAAGCATGTGAGAATCATGTTCTGAGAGACATAAGCCAATGGAATGAATACTTGATTCAGGATGGACTTTTGTTTAGAGGAAATCAATTGTGTATCTTGAAGAGTTCCATGAGAGAAAACCTTTTGAAGGAAAAGCATAGTGGAGGATTGGTTGGACATTTTGGCCATGATAATACATTCACACAACTGAACAATTTGTATTATTGGCCAGGAATGAGGATGGATGTCAGGAAATTTGTGAACTGATGTAGAATCTTCCATCATGCAAAGGGGAAAAGACAAAGCACTGGGTTGTATCAACCATTGCCAATACCAGAGAGGTCGTGGGATGCGGTAAGCATGGATTTTGTGTTGGGACTGTTGAGAACACAAAGAGGATGTGATTCCATATTTGTGGTAGTCGATAGATTTTCCAAAATGGTACATTTCATTCCATGTTAGAAAACCAATGATGCAACACACATTGCAAATCTGTTTTTCAAAGAAATTGTTCGATTTCATAGGTTACCCAAAAGTATTGTTTCACACAGAGATACCAAATTTGTTGGTCATTTATGGAGGACACTATGGAAGAAGTTGGGGATGAATTTGTCCTTTAGCTCAACATATCACCCTCAGACAGATGGACAAACTGAGGTAGTAAATCGAAGTGTGAGAAATTTATTGAGGAGTTTGGATGTTGAACATCATAGTCAGTGGGATCAGATTCTACCACAAGCGGAATTTTCATATAATGACTCACCTAATAGGAGTACAGGAAGAGCCCATTCCAAATAATGTATGGAATGCAGCCAAGGGGAGTATATGATTTGAAATACTTAGAGAAGAGTGAGTTCAGGAGTCCCAGAATGGAATATTATGCAGCAGAGATGCATGAGCTCCACAAGTGCAGAGAATATGAACACAGGAGAGATATTAAATTTGAAGTGGGAGATTTAGTATTATCACACCTCAGAAAAGAAAGGTTCTCAAGGGGAACATATAACAAGCTAAAGATGAAGAAGATAGGACTGTGTAAAATTTTAAGGAAGTTTGAGACAAATGCTTATGAGATCGAATTGCCAAATGATGTGGGCCTATCACACATATTCAACATAGAATATTTGTATCCTTACAGAGTAGATGAAGAAGGAGGAGTAGAGAGTCAAAAGGAAATTCATTGGGTCAAACAGATGCCTATAAATGAAAAAATGCAGATGGAAAATATCATTGATCAGAGAGTTAGTAAGAAAACCCGAAGGAAGACATATTTTGAATACTTGGTAAAGTGGAAAGAACACCCGATTAAGGATGCCGGTTGGGAAAGTGAAGAAGATATTAAGAAACATGGATAGTCGGTGCAGGGGCTCATGGACAAGAGTCCATGAATTTTTTCAGCTAGAGGAGTATGATGTAGGAGCATCATCAGCAAAGCATGAGTGGAGGACAACTAGATATACACCAGCATTCATTTCGAAAGGATTTTGAATTTCAAGGGGTTGCACATTAATGTAGTATATAGAAAGATATATTTTCTTTAATGTTTTTGGGAAATTGTAATATAGATCTAGGGAATTTCTCGTATCTGTTGGTTGTAGACATTTATTGTAATAAATGATAAGTCTTTTTTAGTCTTTAATTTGATAAGATAGATTAGAATTGTAGGAGGGAAAACTCAAGAAAAAATCCCTCATCGATAGATTAGATGTCTCATTATTCTCATTGTAATGCTAGAGAGCAAGAGAGTAGCAGTAGAGAAGAGAGAATTGTGTGAGAAGAGAGTTGTTGTTGTTAAATACAATGTACAGAGGAACTTAAATTAATATAAGAATGCTTTGATCCAATTTCATGGTGTATTATGGTTCCTGTATGCATCTATTAAATGGTATATTTATATTTTGTTTTAGAGTCTCTGTTATGCTTTTGTCTCAATGCCATATGTATGTGATTTCATGTTGAATGTATGAATTCTGTGAGGAGAGTGTAAGTTTCAATTGTTTCTCTTCCTGATAATTACTGCAAGGAGTGTAGTGAAATTCCACAAGCAGAGCGTCGACAGATTCTGAGTTTATCTCAGAAATCTCAGGAGAGATAGCGTTAAATTATACCAGTAGAACTGCAAGTATAGAAAAGAGCCATGCAAGGTGTGCATAGGCTGAGGAGAGTCTTAGAATTATCCAACCCAAGTGAGTGGTTTAAGAACTTCTGTCACAAGGAGTGTGCAAAATTGGAGTTGTCAGATAATCAAAGATTATCGTGAAGGCTGCAAGGAGTGTGCACAGGATCCCTTAGAATCCATGAGTTTGCAGAAAGAATCAGCTCAGGAGAGATAGATACTTAGAGAGTTCGAAGGAAGGACAAGGGTTGAAGCCACCTTGTGGAATCAATCTCAGGAGGGTTGATGCCAGGTTATTTGGAAAGGGCACATTGAGAACCTTGAAGGACGGTAGAGATCCCTCGAGAGGAATGGTGATAACAGTCATGGGCCATTGGAGCCATTGGAGTAGCAAGGAGGATAAGGACCAAGATTCATTCAACACCCAAAATATTAGGAGAGATAGTTGTGTCGTCGATCTGAGAGAGATCAGACAATTGGTTTCTTCCATTGGAGAGGAGGTTTCGAGAGTTGGGAGTCAGGAGTAGGGAGAAGAGAAGGGCGTGTCTTCTAAAGTCCTGAGATGCGAAGTCTCGATTCAGAGAAAAGGAGATGAGGACTATTGGATCATGGAGAGTTGTGGACCATTGATCTTATGCACGTAGAGTTTAGGGTTCAGGTTTTGGAAGAAAGGAGGTGAGATGACTTCTAAGGATGCGAGACACGAATTCAGGAAGTGCCTTTTGGTTAGGCATGTGTTCACAATCCCATGGTCACATGTAGGGGAAATTTATGCTTGGTTCTTGTTTGTGCAGGTGAGGTTCTGCAAAAAGGACCTGTGGTTTTTTTTTGTGAAGGTTCCTGCAAGGAATCAAAGAGCTTCTTTAGCTCGAGAATATTGAATCTCCATTGACTGGGAGGTCGGCAGACCCTGGTGAGGTAGGGGAATTGCGTCACCATCTTCCCTCCCTCTCTCCCCTTCTTCTCACTCTCTCTCTCTCTACCCCCTTTATTTGTCTCCCTCCCTCTTATAGTATCAAATAATCATTGTATAACCCCCCTCTCTTTCTTTCTCTCTCCCCCTCTCACACTCACACACACTTTCTACCCCTCTCCTCCCTCTCTCTCTCCCCTTACCTCGCACTATATATCCTATCTTTCTCTCCTACATCCACCA
>ML823255.1:53686-65616 GCA_009831015.1 Picea engelmannii | reverse complement strand
GGGCTATCTGATCAGGATTAGATGGTCTGATCAGATGTATTCACTAGTTCTATCAACATTGGAAATTTAAAAGAACTTGGTCATGCTTGAAAGGTATGACCAAGTCACTGTTATTGCACGGGGCTTTTATTTCAAATCTTTTTGCCCTCTTTTCTTTTCTCTTTTTCTTTTTCTTTTTTCTTTTTCTTTTTCTTTTCTGCAAAAATGAAAAATGGATTTCCAATAAGAACACTAGATACATATAATATTAATAATATCCAAGTCATAAGTTGATTCCCATATTTTATGGGGTGATAACAGCGGCTCCACCTGGGGATGGTACTTGCCCTGTTAAGTGCCAAGAATCCAGTTTCCTGTCATTCCGAGCCTATCTGTCTAGTAGCCTTAGTTGGTCTTATTCTCAGGAAAATTTTTGAAAAACAATGACCAGCAGCTTAGGGCCTTCTCTTCGGGCTTCAACCAACTGACCAATGTTCCTCACTTCAGAAAATGCAAGTAAAGACTGAAAATTAAATCCGGTATGTACAATGGAAAGTGATTTCTTCAATTCCCTTATTTAGGAGGGACATAATGTTTCATCATTCTGCCATTCACAGGTGCTCCTGGCAGATCTGACCCATCGGCATTGTTCAACAAAAATGTGTTTTTTCCTCTGAAAGCTTGGATCCTGTAGGGCCCTGTCCACAGATGGTCAAATTTCCCATGCTTTCCCTTGTCCTCGTTCTTGGCATCCCATCTCAATACCAGGTCTCCGAGCTTGAAATCATCCTCCTTGGTTCTTTTATCAAAGATCTTCTTAATGTTATCTTGGATGACTTGAGTTTTATTGAAAACATCCTCTCTAGTCTGTTGCAAGTGAATCATCTGATTGATTCATCTCTGGGAGTCATTTGGCTCAGCTTGTATTTCTTGAAGTAACTTCATGACAGGAACTCCCAAAGAAGTTGGGAAAACGGCCTCAGTACCGTAGACCAACTGGTATGGTGGCATACCAATAGACCTCTTGGTGGTCAGTCTATCTGCCCATAAAGAAAATACCATCTTATCATGCCATGATTTTTTATTTTCCTGCAGCGTTTTCTTGATGATATTCACTAAAGACTTGTTTGATGATTCCGCCAGCCCGTTCCCCTGAGGGTAGTATGTTGTGGAATTCCCCAAGGCAATGTGGTAACGGCTGCAGAAGTCAACAAGTTTTTTTGACCTAAAGGCAGCTGCATTGTCAGTAATGATCTTTCTAGGACAACCAAAACGAGATAAAATATTATTTTCAAGGAACTTGATAGTTACAGAGTCAGTGGCTTGCCTGCTAGGTACAGCCTCGATCCATTTGGTAAAATAATCGGTAGCGGTAAGGATCCACCTATGTTGGCCTGAAGATGGAGGGTGTATATCTCCAATGAAATCAAGTCCCCATTGCTGGAAAGGAGCCTCGACTGAAATTGGTTTAAGAGGTAAATGAAGGAGTTTCCTTTTACCCTCAAACAGTTGGCACTGATGACAGTGGTTACTTTCTGATGTACATCTGCAAACAGGGTGGGCCAGTAAAAACCAGCTCTGAGTATTTTGTTTGCCGTAACCTTCCAGTTTAAATGGCCACCACATTCACCTGCATGGAACTCCTGCAATACTTTGTCAGCTTCATCTTTGAGTAAACAATTTAAAAGAATACCTGCAGGGTCTTTCCAATACAAATTCCCTTCTAGAATACAGAACTTTAAAGCCTTCAACTTTAAGAATCTAGATTTAGTTTTAGTTAAACCAGGGGGAGCTTGTAAATTTTGTAAAACAAAAATAAGGTCTGCATACCAAGGAGAGTTTAGGAACACCTCTTTAACGTTTGGAGTCGCCATCTCACCCTGTTCATCTGCCACATCTAGAAAATTAATGTCAAGAGCCTGAAAGTTAGATTCAGCCATCAATTTGGCAAGGCCTTGGCCTTTGATCAATTTTGTGGGCTTAATTTCAATGTCGTATTCTAGAATAACTGCAATCCACTTTCCCCTTCTCCCATCAGGGTTGTCTTGGGTCAATATATCTTTCACTACCACGTTTGGAACATATGCTATGACATGTGAATGGAGAATATAGACCCTGAAGTCTTTTATAGCCTTTACCAAAGCAAAAGCTTGTTTCTCCATAATATTATAGTTCAGTGCAGCATCTCTTAGAGCTTTGCTGAAGAAAGCTATGGGTTGTTCGTACCCTTCACTGTTCTTCTGCAGTAATACAACCGCTATAGTATGTTCCGAGGCGAAAGAGAAAAGATAGAAATCTTTTGTGAAATCGGGACTAATCAGAACTGGAGCCTCTGTGAGAGCTCGTTTGACCTGTTCGAAGGATTGTCTGGACTCTGAGTCCCATTTTATCTTAGCATCCTTTTTGAGCATGTTGGTGATATTTCGGAGGAGCTCAGCTAGATTAGGAATGAATCTTCGAAGAAAGTTAATTTGCCCTATAAAGGATTGTAGTTCTTTTAGATTCCTTGGGTGTTCTAACTTTAGTATGGCCTCTATTCTACAGGAGTCAATTCTGATGCCTTATTTAGAGATAATGTGTCCCAGCAGTTTGCCTTCTTCTAACCCAAAGAGGCATTTCTTGGGATTTAAAGAAATCCCAAACCTTCTACATTTTTCGAAAACTCGTCTAAGGTGCCGTAGGTGTTCATCATCAGATTGGGAGAATACAGTTACATCATCTAGATAAACGACGATAAACTTACCTGACTCTTCTATGAAGCCGATGTCCATCGCCCTCTGGAAGGTAGCTCCAGCGTTCATCAGACCAAGGCATCTTCACATACATGAAAGTGCCCCATGGAGTGGTGAAAGCGGTTTTTTCCTGATCGTCTGGGTGAACCAAAACCTGGTTGTAGCCTGAGAAACCGTCTAACAGAGAAATTCGACTGGACCCGACCACTCTTTGCAGGAGGTGATCCATTTTAGGCAAAGGGTAGTTATCTTTCAATGACACTTTGTTCAGATTCCGGAAATCTATACAGAGTCAGATTTCCCCAGTTTTCTTGCGAGTAGGAACTAAATTAGAAACCCACTTAGAGAAACGAAGTGGGACTATGATCTTGGCATCATACATTTTCTTAATCTCTTTTTCTATCAAGGGGAGCAACTTGGGATTTATCCTCCTAAGTTTCTGCCTAAATGGTTTCTGGTCCTCCTTAATGGGAATCCTGTGTTGTATAATGCTGGTGTCATAGGCTTTCAAATCTTCGTAGCTCCATGCAAAAACATCAGAAAACTCTTTGAATAATTCAATGTACTTAAGATTTTGTTCTGGGGGCAAAGATTTGGAAAGTTTAACCATCTTAGGCTTCTCTTCAGTTCCTATATTGCAGTCTTTTACCTCTTGCCCATGGGCTTCTATTTTGGGCTTCTTAGCTACGTCGTCATTGTCAAACAGATCTTCTAAAGGGACAAGACCTCTAGGTAGAATATTGCTCTTTAGTTGCAAAACTTCGGCCTCTAGTTCATCGTCTCCTGACTCTCCTAAATCTACTGTGTCTTCTGTATCTACTGTATTTACAGTATTAACACTATCTATTTCAAACTCAGAATTATTTACATTTTCATTCTCATTTTCTGCATCTATGTTTATACATTCAAAATCATTCTTGCATTGCAGAAAATCCTCTATCTGATCGTCATTTCCAAACACTTGCCAGTACCTGATATTATCGGGCACTGTCAGTCTGCATTTCACTTCCACCGTGTATGGGCGAGTTTTTCGGAAAGGGATCTTACAGGAAGCAGCAGACGTAGCTAATCCGTCCGCCAGAATATTTTGTCCTCTAGGCATGACCTGCAAGTCCACCTCGTTAAAACATTTAAAGGCATCGAGAGCAGCATTCCTGTATGCTCTAAGGCGTGGATGTTTAGCAACATATTCACCTTTAATTTGTTTAATAACCAACTCGGAATCACCCCTTACCATTATTTGCTTAGCACCCACCTTTTTCAACAGCTTCAATCCTAGCATTAAAGCTTCGTACTCAGCAACGTTGTTAGTGCAATGGAAATTTAACTTATAGGAATGATTTTCTGAATACCTTTTTTGATGATTATGCAACCAGACAGCAGCTCCTGCCCCTTCTTTACTCACGACTCCATCAAAATCCATACTCCAGAAATCAGCAGGGAACTCTTCAGTGATCACATTCTCCATCTTTGTTGCTTCACCGCTTTCTGGACATTCATCTTGACTAGCTACCTCTTCCACCAGCTGTTTGTCTGGCTCTTCGGTATCACCATCATTGTACAGGATGAAAGAATCTAGGTCTGAGTGAGCAGAGTAAAGGGGGTAGTTGTGAGGTTTCTCTTGACTGCTGACCATATACTTCATCAGCGTTTCTCTGTATAACCTCCTCTGTTGTCCAAAGACTGGGATAGTGGCGTAAGACATATCCAGCTGCAAGGTTCCTTTCAACTTAGCTCCCCAAGAGCGGGATAACAACATACCATATTTAGGCGGGATGTCGGCAACCACTACGTCCATCACCATGCTTTTCGAAGGGATCTGAACCAAGGTTATGCAGAGATCTTTAATCAAACCAATACATTTGACTTTGCTGGAGTCAAACGAGTGCAGATCTTTGTAAGGTCGAGTGACCTCCAATCCCAGTTTCTCCATTACCGCCTTAGGCATTAAATTGTGTGAGGCACCTGAATCCAACATGGCGTTATGCAATATCAAATCATGTATGTTCAAACTAATGTAAAAGGGAGCCACATCACCGGTATCGTCTCGACCATTCACCTCAGGTCCGAAAAGGAGTTCGGGACGATCGTAGGCCAAGTTCACAGTGTCAGAATGAGTCACTGACCCAACAGTCAAGGTTTTGGTGCCAATGTCGGGTTCAATGGCTAACGCTTTCAGTACCTGTGATCGATAACCGCCTCTGCTTATCAACTCTGTCAATGGAACGGGAATTTTAATTTTGGCCAACTCTACCTCTAGGCTAAAAGGTGTTGGTGTTCGGGTCTGACTCGTTGATTCTGGTTGGTCCACCATATCCTTCCGGCCAGAAGTACTAGGCAAGTTAACAGGTGAAACTTCAGGCTGTACCGGTATTTTCAGTATAGTGATGTCTTTCTTCCCCGGAGCATCAGTTCTACCTTTCTCGGGAGACTTTTCTGCAGTGCTCTTCTCGAGACTTTTCTCAGTTTCAGATACTTTCTGTGTTCCAGACGTCCTTTTCGAGGGATTTCCTTATGCCTTCTTACTTCGCAGATTATATTGGCTGCGCACCTCCTAGATATCATTTTCATAGGCCTGTTGTCCTGCATCCTCGGCCTCCTCACTTACCTTTGTTTGATTTAACAGAAAGAGTTCCTGCTCTTGTCGAGTGAGGAAAATGGCCTCATTATCATGAATTCCCATGAGGTTGATATGAGTGTCCTCCAATTCTTCATTTACTTCACCCCCATCATCAGCATAGTTTTCCTGCAAGGGAGGTCTGATCGGCTGATCAGGGCCTCTCTGATCTCTTTGGTCCCTTTGATCCCTGGGATCCCTGGGATCTCGTTGCCTGATTTGTGGGGGGTTTCTTCTAAAGTTGGGGTTTCGAATTCGAGGAGCAGGTGCGTTGTCCCTGGGAGGGTTTCTGTCGGACAAACTTATTCTTTCCATCATTAATTCCACTATTCGAGCCAAAGAATCCAGCTTGGAATCTGTGGTCGACGTGGAAGGTTCTTCTTTGATAGTGACCCTTCTTTCTGACCTTTGCAGGGCCCGTTTCGCCAACAGATTTGCCTCCACACTAATAGCACATTTCTGCATGTCTTCAAGGGTGGCAACATTTCTTTCTCTCAACTGGTAAGACATGTCCGCATTGAAACCATCAGGAAATTTAATCAATGCCAAACCCGGGGGAGGTTTGATTTCATTCGGGATTGCATTATACAAATTGTTAAAACGGGTGCAATAGTCTTGGACCGTCTCACCTTGATTCCTCTTTATGTTCTCGTACTCAGACAGTATTTGGAGAGGGTTTTTCTTTACCTCCCATCTGTCGAGGAAACTTCTTTGGAATGCGACAAGGTCAGGGATTGAGGCTACGGGTAAGTCTTTGAACCACTTCTTGGCGTCCCCTGTCAGACTCTGGGTGAAAAGTCTCATTTGAACGTCGACTTCGTCAACTTCTTGTAAATCCAAGTAGTCGGTCATTTTATCTACATGTTGTTGGGCGCTTAATGTTCCTTTTGCGTCAAACTGTGGCAGTCTAGTCTGGTAGTCTTGGGGCATGGCATGCAGAGGAGAAGCCAACACCAAAGGTGCATATCTAGCTGCCATGATGGGAGGAGGAGGCGGAATGACGACCGGGGTGTTAGGAGAGATAGCAACTGAAGACGAGGGTGACGAAGGATTGGGTGGGGCTGAGGTATTGATTCGTAGCTTAGTCACAGGAGACAAAACTTCGGGGGTTCGAGGTTGCACCACAGTTGGGTCGAAGATGAGCTTAGACACAAAGGTTTCGGACCGAGCTCTAACCAGGTTTCGTAGCGGAAAAGGCTCAAGATCAAGGCTTTGTAAGCTATCTGGTTCTCCGAAAAAGGAAGGAGACTTGTGAAGTGGAGTACTACTCGTTGAACTGAAAACGAGGGTCTTCCGCCTCAATAATTTCTCGGGGTTATCTAATGCTGAGGAGGGTTCTGGGTCTGGATGAGATCGAGTGTGGGATTTCTTGGGAGCCAGAACTCTTTTTTGGGTTTTGTATATATATTTTTTATTTTATGATAAATACAAACTAAGGGAGATTTCTATGCTGACGTCGTCTAACTTCCAATTGTTCCTGAGCAACTATGTCACGTTCGATGGCCGCCCACGAATGTTCGAGCTCTTCCCGGTTATTTGTTGTTTGGAGGATTAAGTCAAAAATGTTTGACGCAATATGAGTTTGATTCGATAGTCCAGGATCGATGTTAGGTTGTACTGCTACAGGGACAGTCATAGAGGGACAAAGGTAGCAGGAAAGATACTGGAAGAAATATATACAGAGTTAATCAACCTCTAAATATTGCTTTCTTCTCAAAGTCAAACTTTCTTAAGGGGAAGGGAGTCGTGAGATATCAGCTTTAGTTCGTCCCCAGCGGAGTCGCCATTTATGTTAGCACTCGGTAAATTTCCTATAGGTTGAAAAAGAAGAAATTTACTAAGGTAACCTTAACCAACCACTTTTAGAGCTGGGATCTAGCCCTTCCAGCTCCAGAGAGGGATCTCTCTGTATGATTTAGCTTTGTTTTATTTTCTGATATTAGGCTAGTTAAAGAAATCGTTGGTTTTGTTGTAAAGGGTTTGTAAAGTTGGTTGAGACAAACTACACGTCCATTGGGCTATGGGGTCTGTTTAAATCAAATCCGAGAAATAACCAGAAACACCAAAGAAGTTTTCCATAGGGCGAGGTAATACATTCACTGGATCTTTAATGTTTAAAATGATGAATGGAACAACAGATGAGGAAAATAACTTCAACTAACAAGTAGTTAAGAATTTCTTAATTGAAGATATTCAGAAGATAAACATTTAAATCTCTAGAATCGGAAACAGGGTATTAGAGATAAATCCTGCAACATAACGATATTCGTAAAGATTAGATTTCAGACAACAAAATGAAATGCGGAGAAAGAAAACATTAACCCAAGGAATCACATCACCAGTGAACATACGCAAGAATCATGTAAAACGCCTCTTCTTTATTAATGGTGGATCTCTTCAAAAATGATACAGCTCGATAGCAATTGGGTGTGCAAATCAACAACCCTCAATACATCGGAAAATGAAGTATTTATAAGACAAAATACATACGCTCCTGTCGTAACTGATCAGGACGTGTTCATGCTATTTTTAGACTAACTATCTTAACTAATCAAAACTATTTTTGATGACTCATTACAACTGTTTKYTGGATTCCTGGGGTAGGCCRTTGGCGAGGTGCCATCGCAACCTCTTCTGACAGGACAGGTGACTGGATGCAACAACTCATCTGCTTAGTCTAGTAGATCGCACAGCTCTTTCCATATGATGTGACCTGGCACTGTGACTTTAAGCAACCTCCGGTACACTTCGTCCATGTCTGTGTACTTAGCAAATGTAGGCTTGATGACGAAGATGTGTTTAATTTCATGCTGGATACTAATATCCAACTGCAAGGCATCCATGAATGCTCTTCCTGTGATGCTTCCCTGTATACCTGCAAACTTAGAACTGTCTTTAGACARTTTAGTCAACCTTTTCTTATAATCTGGGAGTGTCATCAATTTGTCATTAATGACTTTCATACTAGGCAGGCCCTTCCTTTGTAGAGCATCTATCTTGTGGAAAAACTTCTGCACTCCTTGATCCATGACTTGGATCTTCTCCTCAAGCTGAAGCATGAGACTCCTTTTCGTCAGAACTCTTTTCACTTCCAATATGGTTTCTGTCCTGTCTTCAATTTTTAATTCTTCGAGTTCCTCCCGGGTCTTCGAATTCAGGAACCTTATGATTTCATTAGCTTGGGCTGGCATGTCTCCCAGTTCTGTTCTTATTTTCTCCACAGCCTGTTTGCTTCTCTCGAGCAACTCATTCTGTTCAAACATGATTTGAACCATTGGCCAGATTTCATTAATGGACTTAGAAATATCCATCCACACAAGTTCTTTAACCTCTATCAAGGTCTTTCCTACCATTGTCTATTTCTGGAGCTACTGCAACTCCTTCCTGGTCTGCTCATTCACCTGTTTTTCTTTAGACAGACTTTTCTGGAAAGAAGCTTTTAGCTCTTGGAGATTTTCCACCTCTTTCTTAAGCCTGCTGATTTCAGATTCTTGCAAGTTCATTCTCTCCATAGACTTGGCCAGGTCTGTATCTCCTTCTGGTAGGGGTACCGCTGTTGCATATGGGATGTTTGTCACCGTTGGTGTTGCAATTGGGATGGAACTCAATGGGATGCCTTCCATTGGCTTTGCCTGCTCTTTCTCCTTGAGCAGTCTCTCTATCTCTGCCTCCATCTCCTTTAATTGCGCATTCCACTCCAGGAGTAATTTCAGCATCTCATCCTTATTGCCTTCCCTTTCAGCTATTTCTTTCATATGTGGGTCCTCTGTTGGAGGGAGCTTTAGCTGCTTTCTCAATGAGGCGATGTCAGCATTCTTCTTTTTAATCATTTCTTCGGCAGCCTTGACGTTCGCCGGGTCATAACCGATCTTGAGGACCAGCTCCTCCAGAGTCTTTATCTTGTTGTCTTTCGCGAAGGAAGACATCTTCTCTAGCTTCAGTTGGGTTTGGGCATTGCTCAATGCTACCCAAATCTTTGACGCAGAAGTTGCAACGCGGGCTAAAGTGTGGGAAATCATCTCCCCAGTTTGCTTATGCAGATCCATCTGATCCGCCGGATGCACATCTTTTGCTTGAAACTCAAACGTGGCCCTCTTGTAATCAGATATCACCTTTGGATCAGGCACTTGCGCTTGGAGGAATTCCATATGCATCCTACCCTTCTCTGTATCAAATGCTGAAAGGAGTCTTTGCTGGGCAGTGGATGACTGCTTTTGGAACTGTGCATAAGTGCTGCTGGTGAGCGTCTGGTTCTTCTTTTTGATCGTGTCATATTTTTCAAAAATGCCCAGCTTGGGCCCAGTCTTTCTTGGTGGAGTATCCAAGGGAGAATCCGTGGATTTTACTGCTACTTCCTTAAGCTGACTAGAGCCGAAGGATGAAGTGAATTGCTTGGCCCCAGTGGTGGTCACTGTGGTAGTCACTGTGGTAGCTTCTGCTGTTGTGTCAGTCGTTGATATTGTCTTCAGCTTTTTAGAGTGAATTTGAAATTCCTCCGGTGACACCTCTTTTACAGGAGGGGATGAATCCTGTCGGGGCCTCTTCTCCTTGAGGACCTATGGCGTGGTAGCGGGTAGCACACTTGTTGAGGGCCCCTGCTGTTCCAAGTCCAGCAAAGTGTCAGGCAGCCAGACAGCCTGATTCGCAAATTTCTCGATCTCTGGCTTGGAATCGTGCACATAAGGGGCATATTTGTTTTTTACCCTCATGTCTGAAATGATCCCGTGGGGATCATAGTGCCAAACGAAACTCGTGGAGAATTTCATCTCCTTCAAAATTCGATCTGCTTCCTCCCCTGCGCCCCGGTTATTGCAGATAAAAGGACCAATTTGTCCTTTGATTCTCAACTGCTACTTTTTATTAAGTGAAACAAAATGAATATCATCAGAGTTCATAATATGCCTTATATATTCTAATGCGAAAAGTCTTACCGGTACATATCGTGGCAGTTTATAGGGCGCCAATTCGCACCCAAAGACTCTGATTTCTGTGTGATTCTGGCATAAATACCAGTCTCCTGTCTGAACGTTGTCCGAGAGATGCAGGATCCTCTGGAATTCATCATTAATACGTGGCTCAGGCATGCCATGCAACATACTCACCGCTGGGTGGTAAAACTGGTCAATGAATGCCGTGAAGTCGTATTCGGCAAAATTTTGCTTCAGGAGAGAAGTCCACGCTGTGACTGGCTGAGGCTTCCCGTCGGCGTCCATCTTCTGTATGGAGAAGTTGAACCTGTAGGCTTCGAAATAGAGGAACATGTAAGCCAGAATGGATGAATACCTGAACATGCCTTCGGTGGTGAAATTGATGAACTGCTCATGGATGTTATTTGCCAGGAATGTGCTGTAGTCGAACTGCGTGGTTGGTTGTTCGTCATTGGAGAAGATGGACAAAAAACCCAGGATGGGCTCATCCACCCACTGATCAGAGTAGTATCCAAGCAGACCACACAGAGCCGAAATAATATGATTCCCTTTGACGGAAAACATGGAAGAAGGATACGGGGCGTTGGTGGTCGGGAGAGAAGCGGAAGTGGGAAGAAATAGCTCGAAAATCTGAGCTCGGGAAAGTCATCTTCTGGTAAAGCTTGGTGAGGATTTCTAAGTTAAAAGGGGACGCAGATTCTGCTCGGGTGATTTGTAACATCTAGTCGATATCCTCAGGGGTGATGAAGAAAAGAACATCTCTGGATGAAGACATGATGGCTTTCTGGTCAGGTAAGTAGTGGACCTGGCAGCGAAGGGCGAACTCGGGGAAATTATGGATTTGAGGGAACAGATACAGAGGCAAATTTGACTCCTAGAGCCCAATTTCGTCGCTCTGGCCCAGGAAAACCTCCCGGAGCCACGACTGGAGATCAGAGAAGTCGAAACTGCAAATGGTATCAGCTATCAACCAGTCCTTATCGACTAGGGGAATTTTATCCAGGTCCACCGGAGGGGGAACGAACGGATTCTCTTCCTCTTCAGCTGGCTTTGTCTTGGACACCATTTCGGCAACTTTACCTGCAACAAACAACGTTAGTGGGGTCTACTCGTGGTGAAGTAAAACGACGGGGAAGCAATGGGAAGAAGATAGATACGTTCTCTGGTGCGATGGATGGTTCTGGCACGAGGGATGAATAACGAGTGAAAATGGGCACAACGGTATTTTTATTCAAAACTGGGTCGGTCGGACGCGGGAAAACGGTCAGCATGACAACGGGCATATTATCCCATTATTAATGGACAACGGGCCACTTGGGGTGATATGGCAGGTGACGGTAACCAAAGTATACGGAGGATTGACGTGGAGGTAGGTGATTGGGGGTGAGAGTCGTCGAAGGGGGTTGTTCATGAGTGAAAGGAGTTATGGGACTGACAACCTGGACTGACGGAATTTATGGGACGTGACCCGACACCAGTAGCGAGTGGGTCAAGTGGGCTTAGTGGAGGATGATGTCCGGGGGTGAGGGGATGTCAGATAGCAGGTGGGGGGATGTGACCTCTGGACCAATAGGATCATGCCATCTGTAGCAAGGGGCCCGCCGGAAGGAATATTCATTCCGGACCCCCCCCCTTTGGTTAAAGACAGAACACCCGGGGGGGTCCGGAAAGCGT
>ML823253.1:69290-82019 GCA_009831015.1 Picea engelmannii | reverse complement strand
TGTAGGTGGACAAGAATAAACAAGTTTAGATAATGTTTTATTTGTAAAATTAACAAAAATCTAAATTTTATGACTAGCTACAGAATCTCACGATTCTGTAGCTGGTCATATTTACCAACAAAATCATTTTAAATTAATGCAAATGATAACAAGAATGTATACAATGAATCAAACCACTCTTAGTTACTAATTCAAAACAACAAATCATTCTTGGTAAAATAGACCAAATCTTTTATGCCAGTTCAAAATCAATGAAATCTTTTTTGAATCAACAGATTATATTCTATTTATCAAACCAATCTTTGATACTAATCCAATGCTTACACAAACGACTATGCTAATTCGAACATACAGAATAGTTCTTGAATCAAACCAAACAAAACTAAATCAAACTAACTCAGAGCCAACACAATCGTTCATACTAATCCAAGAACAATAAAATCGTATTAAATCGGTTCAATCAAAACATAGCTATATTCGATTTTAGCAAACGAATCAACACAAACAAAATAGTTTATGCTAATTCAAAACGAAATCTTTTGTACTAATTTAAATACAAAAATGAAATCATTCTTGGTAATTCGAAGTAACATAATCATCTTTGAATCTATTCAAACAAAACAGAACTAATTCAGAGAAAACACAAACGGCTATGCTAATTCAAACCAAATCATTCAAAAATCGATGTTGAAATAACATACCTGGGATGTCAAAAAACGATTCGGTCAGGACAAATTTGAGTTGAAAAAGGTAGTTGTTGCCTCAACATTTTTGAAGACGATAGAACCCGTGGTCTTTTGCTTCTTATCATAAGCTTGTAGCCTGTCATTTTCCTTTGACAACACAGTAACCCGTTCCTCCAATGATTTAATTTTAGATTGCAACAGAGGAACATCCATGTAGTAACGTTCAAGCCAAGAGTTGCATTGAGTACACGATGGTTTATCAGGCCGAGCCACTACAAGTGGGGGTTCTTTTAAATTACCAGGGGTTCCACTGTGAAACTTAATTCCCGGGAAGTTAGGGTCATCCTTGAGGCACGGTGGTAGCTTGGAAATGTAGTCATAGGGTTCCACAGAACAGAGGCCATGAGAGTAAGGGTATTCCTCGACCAAGAAGCGTTCAATCTCAGAGTCTGAATCCTCACTCAAGACAATAGGCTTCTGGTCTATGTTTTGTTTGGGCTTGTTCCGAGCACATCTAGATATCCATCGTGCATTCTTTTTTCCCTTACTATTGGCATCGGTATTACCTTTGACCTTCTTCCTTACAGGCCTACTAAAGGTCTTAGTATTGTCTTTCGAACACTGGTCGGCCATGGTTTCGGGTAGGTCAATGTTGGGGCAGTTCGAGGGTTTGACAGGGGGTAGGAGGGTAGGAGGTGGAACGACAGGCCAAACCAGGGTTTCGGTGACCACAGTCTTGTCCACTTGAACACATTCGGGAGTGGCAAAGCCATTCTTGATAGGAAGGCTTGCCAATAGTGACCACTAAGCTTCAAATGATGAATAATAACGATTTTGATCAAGCAGTGATGGAAGAGGCTAGAATCAGCCTTCTCCCACTTAAATCGTTTGGACATTTTATACAGGATGCGTAGGAGGTAGTGAGGCATATTCAGAGGGAAGTCTATGAAATTCATAAGCAACCGAAGATGGTAAAGAAACACTAAACCATAACGACCTTCGCAAGTCACGAATTGCTTAACAATGGCTAATATATCATGCCATCTAGACTTAAGGGAAGTGACAGGCATACCTCTGTCACAACTGACAATTTTCCTCAATGTGAATAGGAGCGGCCACGACACTTCGTCCACTTTCAAATTCTTAAACCACCTCTATCCTTTAGCTGGCAAGCCCATAGCTAAGCTAAGGAATTCCTCATTTAGCTCGAGTTGGATGTCTCCAATCTTAGCCTTGCATCCGTTGAACATGAGGGAAAACTGTTGGGCGACCGCGAGGTTGAAACCCTCAAATTTTTGGATGAAAAATAACCAGCCATTATTCTCCAAGTCCTCGCGAGCATTGTCAAATAGCAGCAGCGTTTGGATGCCATTAGGTTCTATGCGCAATACAGGTGCCATGGGAGAGAACACACAGTCGGTAGGGTGAGCGGTGAGGGGAGCTGGATAGGATATACACAGAACTGAAAGCTCACAGGTTTCCCCCAAGACCAACAGAGGTAACCCAAGATACAAGGCAGGCATTAATGCCTAAGTGTGCGAGGGTGGTGGAACGAAACAAACCCATGCAAAACATTCATATCGAAATGTACAATCGACGGTGCTATGGTGATTCAAATCACTATTGGAGTGTGTTAAAAGCAATGTAAACAACATGCCAATCAAACAACTATTGAAAACCATGATAAGTCCACCCAAATATTTGCACAAGCAATAGTGTTTGTATGATTTAAAACAAAACAATATTTCGAATTTAGAACCAAAGATTTGACCATAAAAATTATGCGTTGTAAGAAACCATTGCACCATGGGTCTAATCATAATGTTAATGCGTTCTCATGAAACCATTGCACCAAGGAATTTGATAAAAAACAATAGAACATCAAAACACCATTGTATCAAGGATTCAATCACAATCACAAACTTATAAAATGAAGTCATATTAACAAAAATGCAAAGTGAGTAAAGGTTTGGTGTCTTGCCAACTTTGCGACTGTCATTGAGTTAGGGGTGAGATGACCACATACACAAGAGTAACCATAATAATCCAGTGATGATTTTAATGCCATCGACATGACTTCGAACTCAAGGTTTTCATGCTTGCAGTCGTGAAAATGAGAACAAAAGGCAGGTGTGCGAATGCGCAAGATAATAGTGTTGTTTTATTCAAAAGATTGCGATGAGAATCAAGGGTTCCAAAACACTTGTGTAGGCAACTTAAAAGGATAGGATAAAAATGTGAAATGGCTACCAACACCCCCTACGTAGCCTTTTAAGTGATGGGGGTATAATTTTTTCCGCTTTCCTACAATTCCCTAAGTTCCTCGATTGAAGATGCCATCGCCTTGTGCTTACCGAGATATTTCCATCAACTAAAACCTTTCCCAAAATCAAGCTCTAGTTTGAAATTTATATCCTTCCAAATTTTTTGAGGCGTCATTGGCCAATGGACATCCCCTTCGCCACGTGGCATCCATGTAGCTTCACCTCTCTTGTATCATATGACATGGCACTGTCGTGACCTAGGTCGTCACCCCCTGACAATAACGTAGATTTTGGTGGCATGGAGTAACTCCCGGTCTTCGTGAATACTGGGCCTTCGACCCTTCGTCATTCTTGTACAAGTCTAAAACTTCCTCGAAGACCTGAATTCTCGAAGTCTCTTTCCACTCGAGAATATATGGTGGAGCTTTATCTACCCTTAGATATGATGGTTGAGATTATCCACATTTAACACATGGTTTATACTTGACAAGGGGGGTGTCCCACACCTAACTCACAACCAATCCCACAACTCCACGCGGAACTATCCAGGCACACCACATCATAATGGCGTATACGGGCCCATCCAATTAGAGTTGGACACTACAAAAAGGGAACTTCAACGCTTCGATGCTTACCACACCCTCCTATATCCACAAATCTCTCATATTCCCAGAGTATAGAAGTTATGGACTCCCAAAGAGGGTCCCACACGTGTACCTACGAAAATATCTTAAGGTTGATCATGGGATTTCAACGATTCGATTCTTCGGCATTTACCATACCCTTTATCCATCAAATTATCCCGGAGTAAGACCTCACCGAAGTTATTACTCTGCCTCCCCACTAGTTGATGGAACTGTTGAGAAAGGTTCCCAACGGATCCTCGATCTAGGGTCCACAATGCTCCTGAATTCCTTCCCTCGATCTAACAGTTGGTGGGATTTCGCCACTTTAGGATTTCATGAGTTTTTGACCTTTATCCTTCTTAACCCTTTGATTTCTTTGAAGTTTTACCTGCCAAAGAGGTCATAAAGGGGATATGACTACTTGTTTTCGGTAGTAGGACCACTTACTCTATCCTTCCACTATACTCAATCTAATGGTTGAGAAGGATCCTGAAGAGTCCTTAGATCAATGGCTCGCGTCACTTCACGACTTCGGCATTCAGGTGTTCTGACTGTTTAATACCTTTTTAATCCAAAATTAGGTCAACATTGAATTGATAGTAGCATATATCCAATGGTCAGGGAATATCCTGAAGGTCTTTGGATCTACAGCTTGCATTGCTTCGCAGCTGAAAAGTTGGTCAGGGGTTAATGATAGGGTGGATCCCAAGGTAACAGATAAGAGATTGTCAATTGTTGGTCAAACCATTTTTTTCATTAGGTTTCCTTCGATAGGATTGGAGTGTTGTGAAGTTCAAACATCCCAGAGTCTCGGACCTCTGAAGTCCCGAAGCCCAGAAGGCTTAGCTCTTTTTTGAGCATAGTGAAGGGTTCCAGGGTCCTGGTCATATGGGACTTTGACAAACCCCTGAGGAATACACTCTTAAATCCTAACCAATATTTGGTTAATTTTTTGAGCTCGATCCTGAGGTCACTTGGAAAAGAAAAATGGTTTGAAGGAAGCACATTTAATCTACAGATCTCGAATTCTACAATAGGAAAAGGTAATTTCGAGGGATTGATAGAACCTTAGCAGTCCCATAGATTATGTCCCAACTATGTACTTACAGATTTTATCCCTTGACAGTATTTTGGAGGATTATCACATATATAGATTTAGACAGGGGGTCACTTGCCATTTTCCCCAAATTCATTTTAAAATCCATTACTAATAGTCCTCCTTTGCTAAACAAGATTAAACAGAAAACCATTAACAGAATGTGATATTCAAATTCTACTTCAAATTTCCCAGGCCACAAGGCCATCAAAGTTACCATTTTTACCCAAGTGCTCCTGTACCCAGAACAACATATATTTCTTAGTTCTCTTCAGAAATAGAGAGCCTCACACACTCTACTTCCTCTTTTTTGAATGGTCCTCAAACCCATTCGTGTGTCCCTTCTTCTTCTTCTACCCTCTGCCCCTGATTTTTCTTTTATTTTATTTCCTTCCCCAACAATATTTTGTGGGTCATATCAGGAAGTTTCTAGATGGGTACTCTACCCATATACTCATTGATTCTTGAGGAATACTTCCCAGCTACCAGCCTGATTGGAAATTAAATTTTCTAGGCCAAAAGATTGTTCTGGGTCTGGGCAATTTATATCTAGCAGAGTACCAACCTAGCAGGGGTCATCTCAACCATTACTGGTTCCCCTTACCATTCCCTCTCATGCATCATGATCTACATTGGTAACCCTTTTTCAAAATTCATGCCACATTTTCCTTTTTATTAAATAACAAAATATATACATTAACTTATGTGGCAAGGTTAATTGTCTTTTTCAACATTCACATGACAGGTTGATTCATAGTCTTGTTCACTATAGTAATAACATTTACAATTTGGGGAAAACAGGGGTATTACACTTGGGGTACTCTGATACTTTTGTAGTATTGGACACTTAATTGGGGGATGGACCCATTTCTTACATATCTCACAATATCCTCCTCTCGGTAATGGATTCAGTGCTCTCGTCACCAATTACTTCATGAATGTTGGGCATTCGTCCTTGTGATGGCCTTCAGTCCTACATTTGGTACACCAAACTTGCTCACGTTTTTCCTTTCCCTCTTTTACTTCTTATAGTTGAATCATAAATCCATCCAACTATGTCTAAACTTGCGCCATCCCTCCATTATCTCCTACAGAAGATGGTTCCAATTTCATTTCAATTTCCAGCACCTCAGGTTGCGACGCAACATTTTTTTGAATCAACTTCCTGTGAATGTGTGGTAGAATACCTGCAATAAACCATTCTTGATGTTGTTAATTAGGAATATGGAAATTCATTCTACCCATCAGATACTTGAACCTTTGATAGAAGTCCCATACTGACTCTATTTGTACTTGTTTGATCTCCTTTAGTTATGTGATGTACTGTGACTTTGACTTTGGCTTCTTGATCTCTTTGAACAATGCTTTCCTTATTTCTGCCAAAGTTATGGCCTTCCCTGTAGGTGTGGTACTCTACATTTTCATGTACCAAACCATCACACAGCCTCTAAAAGTTGTTGCCAATTGTGCAATCTTCATAGCCTCATATTGGACATTCTTTGTGGCCCAAATTGTCTCGTAGACAAACAAATGTTTTTATGGGTCCTTTGACCCAAATCCATAGAAATCAGGTAGTCTAAGGGTGTTTTCTAACCCTTCCATGTTTATATTTGTATTCCCTTCACTTGATGATGTTGGTTGACTCTGACTCTAACTCTGACTCTACACATTGCTTCCACTGTTTTTTCCTCCCTGGCTAACTACAATTGCTTTTAACAAGTCTTCAATTGTTATCTTTGATTGTGGTGGCATACATGGGGTCGTGGATTTGACACAAGACCCTATCTAAGTAGGAATTAATAGTTCTTTTATTATTGGACTAGACTAAAACTCCTCTTCTTCTCCTTCTATGTATGGTATTTCCATGATTTGGACAATTGTGCAAGGTTCTATCCCCTATGGATCACTATGTGGCTCTCCTTTCTCAGCCCCAGTCCTTTTCCTCCTGTACCACCTTCCTCCACACAATAATACAAACTCGTATTATTCCTCTAGTATACCCTCTTCTTGCATCCTCAATCCCTCCCTTCCTTTTTCATCACTTCCTTCATTCTCTCTTGTTCTCATACTATCCTCTTGTCATCCCCTGGTTTGCCAATATGTACGAGGCCCTTTAGCAATTAGATTGAATCATCATCACTCACTTGTCACACAACAACATATTTATCCACGTACCCAATGATTTCATGAACCTCCCACGTCGACCTTTGAAAAATTCCCTTTCTGCAACACTGTATGATTGGGTACAATCTACTGCAAACTCTGTAATATATCCTCCTAGTATGTTATCCAACCAAAAATAAATTGCACTAGTAGTTGGGTTACTTATAGAATTCAGTTGTCTTACCAACTCAGGAGTCCAATTCCACAGTACTTCAGTTTTGTACCTTCCAGTATTCTCCACTAATCTTTCTAGCCACTTAGTCAGAATAATTGGAAATTCGCCAAAGAAACTTTCATGCAATTCTATGTGCACATACATTTGCATCCATTTCTTGTCACTCATTTGAGGATTTATGTTCTCTTGTCTAGAAAACTCGTGTTCCTTCCTTTCAAGCCATTCTTATATCTCTTTCTTAGTAAGCCTCTGAAACATTCCCTTAATCAAAAATTTTGGGTCCCAGCAATAGAACCATTTGTTGGCATTGCATGCAGTTTGTAAGACCCTAGGTTCGAGTCATTTATGACCAATAAAACCTACCAGACACTGGCCCTTTTGGCATCACCCTCTTACACATATGAAGTCTCACCTGAGGTATCTATTGGGACTACAAGAATCGAGTTTTTGCAGTAGTGAGGGAATGGGAGGTGACCATTATGTTCATTCTTCCTTATTAGTTATGTGTTTGTAGTTCTATCCTTGTTATGTATTAACTACTTAGTGATTCATATTCTTACTAGTATATTCCAGATTACTACATAAACTCATTGTTATTACAGTCGTGGTTATTATGCCATGATTAAATATAAGACAAATCTAATCTATTATGCATCCAGACATAATTCATAAGAAATCACATAAAATACATGTAACATGGGATTTAACGTGGTTCACCCAACTCTGGGCTACATACACAACAATTGGCTTCTTATTAGGCATTTATTAATGGTTTCATGCTTTCGCACTGTGCTTACAAAGATATATCATGTTTATCTTTGTCTTCTACTTAGCCTAGTCACTCTGCATTGCAAGCCTCTCTTTCTCTCGGCATCATCCCATACATTCAAACATTGATTCTCTCCCTTCCCACCCTATCCTATTAACCTTCTTACTAATAGGTGTTCTCAAAATTTTGGAACAAACTCCACAACACCGACTGAGAATAACCACATGAAGGAACCAGAAGAATAACAACCATAGAACCCCTATTCTCCCAACCCATTACATATTTATACATATAATCTATTGCTTAAAACCCTACTTGGTTCCCCCCAAACCCTATTACCATGCATGACTTCTCCAATTAATTGGTTGTTCGACTGCTTTTGTTTTCTTTTCCATTTTCATGTTTCTTTTGCACTCTGACTGCTTTTCCTCCCTCTTTTGCGTGTTTGTCCATCTTTAGAATGTCAAGCTACCATCCTTCCTTTTCGCCCTCTTTATTCTGCTTTATTATTCTTTCTCTTTATTCCCTATTTTATTCTTCTTACTGTGCATTATCCTTCTAGATGCACCTCAACTGTACACTTCCTCGTTTTTCTTCTTCTCCTCTATGCACCTCTTTTGTGCACTTCTTCTAAACTTAGGATTTTTCCTAGACTTGTATCCCAAAACTACATGTCCAACAAACCTTATCCCTACATGCCTTTGCAGGAGATAATTCCATTATAGCTGGTGAGTTAGGTGTTTCCCTAGACAATTGCAAAGTTAACATACACGTATATGAAGAACAACTAAAGAAGAAAAAGGATCAAATGCAAATGGGATTTATTCAACAAATAAAGGAGAAATAATGCATGTACAACATTGAAATTGATAATCTGAAGAACATGCATGAACAAGAAATAACAAGGCTTAAAGAAGAGTACGAGGAACAAGTCATCCTTTCAAAAAGGAAGAAACAAGAAATTCTAGAGCTAGAAGAAAAATTGCAACAGATGGAAATTACCATGAAAGAAAGCAGTCAAGAGGAAATTTCTATGAAGGTTATACAGGAAGAAGCCATGGAGATCAATGAAGACCTAAGAAAAATATAGTTTCATGTTTTTCATACATTGGGTGACATGCAAAGGCATTATTGATCCAGATGGATATCAGTGGCCACGCACCTTTTCCAACTAGCTCAAAACAATTTTCTGACATTTTTGGCAATTTACTATTTTTAGCAGTTTTTACTTCCGGGGCCATTTTGAGGGCCTAAATGAAGGTTTTTCAGTATAGAGCTCCTCAATGATAACCAAAGGCATGATTGAGCCCCCAAAATGAATCTCCTCGGTGATACCTTTCCAACAGGCTATCACACGCCCAAAACGGAGATTGTATGCAAAAGTTACAACCCCGGGAAGTTGATATACTAGCTTACCCAAATGGGGCCCACATCACTTTTGGTGCTTCATCTCCTAGGGTTAGGTTTTTGGATGTATAGGGTTTTTGGCATTCTTTCATATTGTAAAAATTCCTTCAGAGCCTCATTGTAACCTTCTTCTTGTGAATGCGCACTGCCGTCACATCTCTTCTCAGAGATAAGTCGCCACCATTCCAACAAGCTTGTTTCTGCTACATTTTACAGTTTCAACTTATTTCGTTATTGAATAGAAAACCAGTTTTACTGTATCTCTATTATTTTGTGTTAAGAACCTGTTAATAATCTGTATTCATTTCGTTTTTCTCATAAAATCCGGATCAGTGGTATCAGAACGGTTTTCTCCTTGTCGTCTTAATGCATGTCCCCAACGAGGTCGGAGTACAAAAAGTTGGGTCTCGAGCTTGTTTCTCTTGAGGACAGAAGCTCTCGCACGCCCAAGTGACCTCCCATGGTAGGAGAAAAGAAAGATGATGGGACAGGAGATCCTTTCAAAATGTTGATTGAGGAAGCCCTCATGCAACAGAGGAACAAGATGATGGATAGTTTCGCGCAAATCCTTCGGCGACTACCAATAGGTGACGCATCTTCTTCGAACGGAGGCGCCGCCCCCTTCAAGGTACAAATAAACTTTGATATTCCTATATTTGAAGGTCAGATAGACACAGATGTTGTAGACAAGTGGTTGAATCTACTAGAAGGGTATTTTTTTGTTCATAAATTTTCGAATAGAGAAAATATTACTTTTGCACTCCTCAAAGTCGTTCCCCATGTCAAAGATTGGTGGGAAACTTTCTGTGAGCAAAAGGAAACAGAGGAAACCTCATTATTTTCAGTCACGACCACCTCGGAATCCTTTAGGGATTCTATTAAGGAACAATACTACCCTGTCGGAAGTTATGACAACATGTATACCAAATGGACCACACTGCGGCAAGAAAGAGACCAAGTGGTGCCAGATTTCACAAATATCTTCCATACCTTGCGCACCAAGTTGGGTATCAAAGATTCAGAGCGACATCTGGTGCTCAAGTATCAAAGTGCTCTGCATAGATACATTTAGACCAAAATGGAATTTCTGGACATCTCATCCTTGGGCATGGCCTACCAATATGTCGTCAAAATCGAACAGAAGCTCAAACAAAAGACGCGGCAATTTGGGCCTGGGAACTCCGCACAATAAAATACAGGAAAGGGTGGCCCCAACCCATCAAGCAAAGGATAGAGAAAATATGGATAGTATCAAGACAACCAGTACAATCTGCAAGAAAAGAAGGACACCAGAAAGACAAATAAAGATACCGGGAAGTGGTGCGACTTCCATAAGATCCCTTGGCATAACACTGCTGACTGCCGCTCAAAGTAGTCGCTGGTGGCCGAAGTGAAAGCCTCTAAATCAGATGCTGAATCTAACTCCGAGACAGAACCAGAAAAGGGAAGATGGATCATTGACATGGAACCCAGTTCCACCGTTGCTACCACCAGGCTCCAGCCTGGTGAACCAGACGAGCCAGAAGAAGGAGAGTGTCTCTTCCATTCATAGATGTGGGTAAAAGGCACCCCATTGCACTTCATCATTGATAGCGATATCCAGAAGAACCTCATCTCAGCAGAGGTCGTCAAGTGGCTGGCCCTGCCAACAATGCCGCACCCACAACCCTACACCATTGGATGGCTCTGCCAAGGAAGATATCTCTGCGTCAGCCAACAGTGTCGACTATTATATGGCATCAAGCCCTTCAAAGACAAGGTATTGTGTGATGTTGCTCCTCTCAAAGTTTGTGATGTTCTTTTGGGCCAACCTTATTTATGGAAATGTCATGTTGTATATGATTCTAGGCCTCGTAGTGTTATTATTACTTTGAACAAGAAATTGTATAGGATACCCGAGGCAGTCCCACCTAGTGTTATTTCCTTGATCTCTTCTAAGCAATGCAGGAAGGTCATCTCTCAGACGGGGAAGTTTTTCTTCTTCGTGATTCGCTCTCAGAATAAGTGAAAGATCACAGCCACATCTAGGGTCTCTATGGCCGACCTCTCCACACAACAGAAGCAAGTAGATAAGGTCATGGAAGAATACTCGGATATCTTCTCCTCACCTACGGAGGTACCTCTGCACTGCCAAGTCAAGCACCCCATCGATCTGACCCCCGACACACCGCTGCCCAATGGGCTAGTCCATCATCGCTCTTTTTTAGAGAATGAGGAGATTAAGAGATAGATCCAAGAACTGCTCCACAAGGGGCACATCTTCCCCAACTCATCACCTTGCGGGAGCCCAATCGTGCTGGTACAGAAGAAAGATGGAACCTGGTGACTTTGTATTGATTACCGAGATTTGAATAAAATCACTGTCAGAAACCAGTACCTAATTCCCCTAATCGATGACCTCCTTGATCAACTCACGGGGGCCAAATACTTCAGTAAGATTGATCTAAAGTCTGGCTACCACCACGTCCCGATAGGACAGACAGATGTATGGAAGACCGCCTTCAAGTCAAAGGAAGGACTTTTTTAATGGTTTGTCATGCCCTTTGGTTTAACAAATGCTCTAACCACTTTCATGAGGATGATGGACGATATCCTGTGACAATTCACCAATACTTTTGTAGTGGTTGTTATCACCCTATAAGTTATAGGATCAACTAGTGACTGGGATATTATCTGTCTCTAGTGTTTTTGTTGACAAATGATTTTTCATTCTGCAAATAATTTGGAAAAAAAAAAAAGGAAAAAGAAAAAGAGAAAAGAAAAAGAAAAAGAAAATAAAGGGAAAGAAAAAGAGGGCATAAAAGAATTTCAACAAAAGCCCCATGCAATAATAGTAACTTGGTCCATACCTTTCAAGCATGGCCAAGTTCTTTTTAAATTTGATGTTGATAGGGTAGTGAATGAATTTGGATAAACAGTTTAATCTTAGCCAAAGTGTCTAGGTGAGATTAGTGAATAAATCTGGCCAGACTGTCTAATCTTGGTCAGATAGCCCCCAGGGTAGAACAAATTCTTAACCCAACAGTCTAATCTGGGTTAAAAGTCATAGGAAGCTAGGTTAGAACGTAGGTTAGTTGCTTTATTGTTTCTTTTCAATAAGAACCAGATTGATGTAAGTGTTGCACCATGTTTTCAGGTACTTAAAAGATCGTTTTCCTAGCCCCATGGTGGTGTCTATTTGAAAAACCTTGGAAAAACCCATAAAATTCATTTATCCTAAGTTTTCCACGACGCATGTGTATGTCTGCGCCCTCACTTATGCTCCCTGCACATATCAAAGGTCCTGATCATGGCGCCCATATATACGGTGGACAAAGCATTCCAGACCCCCCGACCATTCTACCTTTAACCGGGGAGGGTTCCAGAATCGATGATAAGACTCGCACTCATCTGGACGGCTCAAGATCGAGCACTCAAATCAACGGTCGGTATTGGATTCTGGTCCCCCTCGTCCATTTTGCCTTTAATGGAAGGGGGGGTCCAGAATGAGTGATAAACATAGTGCAGAGATCTGCAGCTCAGAAAAAGGCACGCAGATCAACA
>ML823253.1:57235-69180 GCA_009831015.1 Picea engelmannii | reverse complement strand
CTTTATACGTGGCATCATTTTAGTGGCCCCGAGTTCCATCACCGACTGTTGTCTGACTTACTATCGTCACCATTAGATGTCACCTTCCACTTTCCCGAGTTAGTCACGTCCCATAACTGTTGTCAGTCCCTACCCCCTTTCGCTCATGGCAAGCCCCTTACTATGAATTTTACCTCCAATCGATAGCCTCCACGTCACCCATCCGTATCCCTCAACCACCATCACCCGCCATCTCACCCTCAAGTGGTCTGTTGGCCATTTATTACTGGATAACCTATCCGTTATCCAGCTGACCTGTCTCCCGCACCCGACCAACCCCCGTTTAAATAAAACTACCGTTATTCCCCTTACTTTCGCTATTTTTCCGTCGCACCAGAGAAATTCACCACCTACTCCTCCATTACAGTCCGTTGTCCTCATCCATAGTCAGTCGCCCCCACTAACGTTGTGTTTTATTGCAGGTATTGTTGCAGAGATGGTGCCAAAATCGAAACAAGCAGAAGGAGAGGAGAATCTGTTTCTCCCGCCTCCTGTCGACCTGGACAAGATCCCACTGGTCGACAAAGACCGATTAATCGCAGATACCAAATGCGATTTTGATTTCTCAGACCTCCAGTCATGGCTCAGGGAAGTTTTCCTAGACCAGAGTGATGAAATTGGACTCTGAGAGTCCAATTTACCCCTCTACCTTTTTCCCCAGATCCACCATTTTACCGAGTTCGCTCTTAAGTGTCAAGCCCATTATATTCCCGAACAAAGAGACGTCATCTCCTCATCTGGAGAAATCTTGTTTCTCATCATGCACGAATCAATAGACCAGGTGATACAAATCCCCAGAGCCGACTCTGCATCTCCCTTCAACCTGGAAATTCTCACGGAATTGTACCAGAAAATGACCTTCCCCCAAAGAGCTCAAATATTCGAACTTTTCCTTCCCCCATCCACTCAATTTCCTTCCACAAATCCTCCTTACCCATCTTCCATGTTCTCCACTAAGGGAAACCAGGTCATCTCATCCCTTTGTGCTTTGTTAGGATATTATTCTGATCAATGGGTAGACGAACCCATTCTGGGTTTTCTATCCATTTTCTCTACTGATGAAAATCCCACCACCCAGTTTGATTTCAGCACATTCTTGGCAGACAATATTCAGGAACAGTTCGTGAATTTCGGCACATAAGGCATGTTCAGATACTCATCGGTACTAGCATACTTGTTCGTCTTTTTCCAGGGAGATAAGTTTGGCTTTTCCATTCAGAAGATGGACGGAGATGGTAGACCTCAGGCCGTCACAGCGTGGGCCTCCTTGCTCAAGCACAATTCCACAGAGTACAGCTTCAAGGAGTTCATCGATCAGTTCTACCACCTCATGGTCAGTATGCTAGGTGGCAGACCCGAGCCTCAGATAAACGATGAAGTCCAGAGGATCCTGCACCTCTCGGATAACACAAAGACGAGTGATTGGTATTTATACCAGGATTACACCGATATCAGAGTATACGGGTGCGAGTTGGCACCATATAAGCTGCCCAAGTATCTGCCTGTCAGGATTTTTGCTTTGGAATACATAAGGCAAATTATAAATTCCGATGACATCCACTTTGTGTCATTGAATAAAAAGCAGCAGCTCAGAATCAAGGGGCAGATTGACTCCTTCATCTGCAACAATCATGGCGCTGGGAAACAAGTAGACAGGATGCTGAGGGAGATGAAATTTTCCATGAGCTTCCCATGGCATTATGATCCATGTATTATCATCTCAGAGATGAGGGTGAAGAACAAAAATATCCCTTATGTTCATGTGTCTAGGCCCAAAGTTGAGAAGTATGCAAATCAGACAGCCTGGGAGCCTAACACATTGATCGAAGTAGAACAGCAGGATCCCCCGGTCACTGTGTCACAAATGAATACTCCACAGGTCCCTAAAGAGAAGAGGTCGAGGCATGATTTATCTCCGCCTGTCACTGAGGTATCTTCCGAGGAATTCCAGCTGCATACTAAGAGGCCTAAGAATTCGTTAGTCCCTGGCCCGACCGGGGAAAAAGAAGCTCCGTCTACCACAGTGACCAAGTCTGTTATTCCACCCTTCGGTTCGAGCCTCTATAAGGTCATTACCCCAGCATTGCCGAAGAAATCCACAGACTCCCCATTGGACACTCAACCAGGCAAGGTAGGACCCAAGCTGAGCATTTTTGAAAAGTACGAGCTGATCAAGAAAAAGAACCAGTCCCTTACCATCAGTACTTGCACTCAGTTTTCGAAGCAGACGTCGACTACGCAGCATAGGATGTTGTCTGCATTTGACACAGAAAATGGCAGAATGCACATGGCCTTCCTCCAGGCACAGGTACCAGACCCCAAGGCGATCACTGATTATAAAAGGGCCACCTTCGAATTCAAGATGAAGGACGTGCATCTGGCCGATCAAATGGATCTGCACAAGAAGACATAGGAAATGGTCTTCTACACACTGGCACATGCTTCTACTGTTGCTTCAAAATTACAGGTGTCCTTGAACAATGTTCAGACACAGCTCAAGATGGAGAAGATTTCATCCTTTGCAAAAGACAATAGGATTAAAACCTTGGAAGAGCTGGTCCTCAAGATTGGTTATGATCCTTCGAACGTCAAAGCAGCGGAGGAAATGATAAAGAAGAAAAATGCTGACATAGCCTCCTTGAGAAAACAACTGAAACTCCCACCCACAGAGGATTTGCAGGCGAAGGAGATAGCAGAGAAAGAAGGAGAGAAGGATGAAATGCTAAAGTTGCTCATGGAGCAGAATGCACAGACTTAAAAAATGGAAGATGAAATGGAGAAGTTGTTAAAAGAGAAAGAGAAATCAAATCCAATGGAAGTCATTCCATTGAGTTCTATCCCAATTTCAGGAGCGAGCACAGCGTCAGCAACAGTAATCCCATCTGTGACTCCATTGACATCATAGGAGAAGACAGTCGACCTGGCTAAATCCATGGAAAAGATGAACCTGCAGGAGACAGAGATCAGCAGGCTTAAAAAGGAAGTTGAGAACCTTCAGGAACTCAACACTTCCTTCGAAACCAGCCTCTCCAAGGAAAATCAAGTGACAGAGTAGCTCAAGCAGGAGTTACAGCAGCTCCGGAAGAAAACAGTGGCAGGAAATACTTTAGCCGAGGTTAAAGAGAATGTATGGACAGACATCACTAAGTCCATGAATGAAATATGGCCAATGATCCAGATCATGTTTGAGAAGAATGAGTTGGTGCTGAGAAGTAAACAAGCCATTGAAAAGATCAGAGTAGAATTGGGAGACATGCCAGCACAGGAAAACGAGATAATCAAGTTCCTCAATTCTAAGACCAGGGAAGAGCTGGAAGAACTAAAGATTGAAGATAGAACCGAGACCATCCTTGAGGTCAAAAGAGTTTTGACCAAGAGAGGATTAATGCTTCAGTTGGAAAAAAAGGTTCAGGCCATGGACCTGGGGGTACAGAAATTCTTCAGTAAGATTGAAGCTCTCCAGAAGAAAGGTCTTCCTGGTCTGAAAGTAATCAATGATAAATTGATGACACTCCCAGACTACAAGAAGAGATTAGTCGAAGTGGCTAAGGACAGTTCAAAGTTTGCAGGCATACACGGGAGCATCACGGACAAAGCATTGTTGGATGCCCTTCAATAGGACATCACTATCCAACACGAGATTCGATACATATTCCTCACCAAGCCTACATTCGCCAAGTATACAGAAATGGACGAAGTATATCGAAGACTGCTCAAAGTCAATGTGCCCAGTCACCTTAGATGGGAGGAGCTCTGTGATCTAATCGATTAGCATATGAGTTGTCCCGGTCCAGTCACCTGTCCAGTCAGATGAAGTTGTGCATAGGCTTCATCAACGGCCTACCCAGAAATCAGCGTGCAATTACACCACATCATCAAGTTTTTCCTAGATTTAGGAATTTTGTTAAGTTAGTTAGGCTAAAAATAGATTTAGCACGTCTTGGTCGTTAATGACAGGATCTTTGTAATTTGAGTTATAAATACTTCACCTTTCGAAGTATTGAGGGTTGTTGATCTTCACAACCTAACGTTATCAAACTGTAATCTTTTTTAAGAGATCTTCCATTAATAAAAAGGAGGCACTTTACAGGATTCTTGCGTGTATTCACTGGTGATGTTTTTCTCTCTAAGTTGAATGTATTTCTTGCTTTGTTATCATACTTTTTTCTACATCTAATCTTTAAGAGTAACGAATGTTGTAGGATTTATCTCGTATACCCTGTTTCTGACTCGAAAGATTTTTAGTGTTTATCTTCTGGTGTTTTAAATAAAGAAATTCTTAACTACTTCTTTGTTGAAATTATCTTTCTCATCTTTTCTTCTGTTCATCATTTAAGCTAATGAAAGATCCAATGATTATATTATCTCGCCCTGTGAAATTTTTTCCTTTTACTTTTCTGGTTTGTATTTCATATTTTATTAAACACAGACACCATAGCCCAATGGACGTGTATACTGTCTCAACCAATTCGGAAAAAAAAACTTTGACAACGAAAGCCGACCTATTTCTTTACCTAGCCTAATATTTGAAATTTGAAACATACCTAAATCTAGTAGAGAGATCCCTCTCTGAAGCTAGAAGGGCTAGAACCCAGCTTCAAAAGTGGTTGGATAAAGTTACCTTAGTATATTTCTTCTGCTGTCAACCTCTAGGAAATTTACCAAGTGCTAACATAGTGGCGACTCCACTGGGGACGAACATAAAATTTATAATTTCACGTTTTCTTTTCCCTAAAAAGAAAGTTTGTTCCTGGAATATTGCAAATTTGAGAAGAAAGTAATGTTTAGAGGTTGATTTAAATTTGTACATATTATTTTCGGACTCATAAAACTAAAAAGCATATATATAAAAAATCAAAAAGAAATCTGGCTCCTAAGAAAGTTTATACTCGATCTCATTCAGACCCAGAACCTGCGATAGTGACAGATAACCCCGAAAAGTTGCTCAGGAAAAATACCTTAGCTGAAGGCTCAGTGAGTCATATTCCCCTTCATAAGTCCCTTTCCTTTTTAGGGAAACCCATTACCTTGCAAAATCCTGACCTTGACACCTTTTCCCAATAGAGCCTGGTTAGAACCCGGTCTGATAGTTTTGTGACTGGAATCATTTTCGACCCAACCGTTTTACAGCCCCGAACCCCTGAAGTTCTGTCTCCCATTGCGAAACCACAAATCACTCCCTCAGTACTATCTAGCCCTTCCTCGTCCTCATCATAAGTTACTACCTCACCGATAATCAGTCTGTTATCCTACCTCCTCCAACCATCATGGCAGCTCGATATGCTCCCTTGGTGTTGACTCCACCTCTTCATGCCATGCCCCAGGACTACCAAATGAGACTTCCACAGTTCGATGCAACATGACCTTTCAGCACACAATAGCACGTAGATAAAATGAATGATTATTATGATCTGCATGAAGTAGACGAAGTTGACGTTCAAATGATATTGTTTGCACAAATTTTGACAGGTGACCCTAAAAAATGGTACAAAGGGTTGTGCGCCACCTCAGTCCTTGACCTTACCGCATTCCAAAGTATTTTTCTAGACAGATGGGAGGTAAAGAAAAACCCTCTCCAAATATTGTCAGAATACAAAAGTATTAAAAGGAATCAAGGTGAGACAGTGCAAGATTACTGCACTCGTTTCAATAACCTGTACAACGCAATCCCATCTGAAATCAAACCTCCACAGGGTTTGGCCTTGATAAAATTACCTTATGGATTTGACGCTGTCATGTCATACCAACTAAGGGAAAGAAATTCTACCACCCTAGAAGACATGCAGAAAAGTGCAATAAGTGTGGAGGCCAATTTATTGGCAAAGAGGGCACGTCAAAGGTCAGAGAGGAGAGTCACAATTAAAGAAGAACCTTCCACATCAGCCTCAGATTCCAAATTGGATTCTTTGGCCAGAGAAATGGAAAGAATGATGGAAAGACTTACTGTGTCAGATAGAAATCCTCCAAGAGAAAACCTACCAGCTCCTCAGGTTCAGAATCCAAACTTCAGGAGAAACCCTCCTCAAATAAGACAGAGAGATCCTAGGGATCAAAGAGAGCAGAGAGGTCTAGATCAGCAGATCAGACCTCCCTTACAAGAAAATTATGTTGATGAAGGGGATGAAGTGATCGAGGAACTGGAGGATACTCATATAAATCTCATGGGCATTCACGATAATGAAGCTATTTTCCTTACCCAAGAAGAGAAAGAGATTTTTCTTCTCAACCAAACAAAAGTAAGTGAAGAAGCTGAAGATGCAGAATAACAGGCATTCGAAAATGCCATTTTGGAGGTACACCGACAGTATAATCTGCGGAATAAAAAGACAGAAGGGAGTTCCCCAAAAAAGACAATTGAAACAAAGAAGGTAGTCGAAACCAAGAAGGACTCTGAGCCATCTGCCGAGAAGATTCCTGAAAAGAGTACAGCCGAAGCTCCTGTGAAGAAAAAAATTACTATTCTAAAAAGAACGTCACAGCCCGAGATTTCACCTATTACTCCACCCACTACTTCTAGCCAAAAGAGTGTAGCGGACAAACCAGAAGTGATGAGCCAAGGCAGAGCTCCTACACCCTTTAGCCTTGAGGGGGAATTAGACAAAGTAAAAATTCCCATCCCACTTTCAGACTTGATGAACAAAGACGTTTATCATTCACAGGTGATTAAAGAACTGACCATTAAACCTGACATAGGCACGAAGGCCTTAACTATTGGATCAACAAATCATTCAGACACAGTGAACCTTACTGATGACCAACCCGAACTTTTGTTCGAACCTGAAGTAGATGTTCGGGATGATACTGGTGATGTTGCTCCTTTTTACATCAGTCTAAACATACATGACCTGATCTTGCATAACGCTATGCTGGATTCAGGTGCTTCCCACAATCTGATGCCTAAAGCAGTAATGGAGAAACTGGGACTGGAGGTCACCAGGCCTTACAAGGATTTACACACATTCGACTCCAATAAAGTTAGATGTATTGGTTTGATCAAGGACCTATGCATCACCTTGGTTCAGATTCCTGCAAAGAGCATGGTAATGGATGTGGTAGTTGCAGACATCTCTCTGAAGTATGGAATGTTGCTATCCTAGTCTTGGGGGGCTAAGTTGAGAGGAACCCTGCAGCTAGACATGTCTTTTGCCACTATCCCAGTTTTCGGGCAACAAAGAAGGATATACAAAGAAACATTGATGAAATACATGGTTAGTAGCCAAGAAAAACCGCACAACTATCCTCTTTACTCTGCACATTCTGACTTGGATTCTTTTATATTGTACAATTATGGTGACACAGGAGAACAAGATACTCAGCTGGCAAAAGATACATCTAGTCAAGATGAAGGCCAAGAAACCATTGAGGTAGCAAGGATGAAAAACGTGATAACTGAAGAATTGCCGGCAGATTTCTGGAGCATAGATTTTGACGGAGCGGTAAGCAAAGAAGGAGCTGGAGCAGGAGTCTGGCTGCATAATCACAGAAACAGGTATTCAGAAAACCATTCTTACAAGTTAAATTTCCAATGCACTAACAATATTGCCGAGTATGAAGCCTTGATGCTCGGTCTGAAGCTTTTGAAAAGAGTTGGTGCTAAACAGATTATGGTAAGAGGTGACTCTGATTTGATTATCAAGCAAATCAAAGGTGAGTACGCTGCCAAACACCCATGTCTTAGAACTTATAGGAATGTTGTTCTTGATGCCCTTAGATGTTTCACCGAAGTTGACTTGCAGGTAATGTCGAGGGGACAAAACATTCTTGCAGACGGGTTGGCTATGTCAGCAGCCACATGTAAGATTCCTTTCCGCCCGACTCACCCGTACACTGTGGAGGTGAAATGCAGACCAACCGTTCCCTATAATATCAGGTACTGGAAATTGTTTGGTAATGATGACCAAATCGAAGACTTTCTGCAGTGCAAAAACGATTTTGAATGTACAAATATAGATTTAGAGAATGAAGATGAAAATGTAAATAGATCTGATTTTGAAATTGATAGTGTAAATAGCGTAGATTCTGGAGAATTAAGCGATGACGAAATGGATGCCGATGTTTTACATTTGAAAAGCAATGTTTTGCCTAGGGGTCTAGTTCCTTTAGAGGACTTGTTTGATTTTAACGACGTAGACAAAAAACCCAAAATTGAAGCACATGGACAAGAGGTAGAAGACTGTAATATAGGGACTGAAGAGAAACCCAGGATAGTCAAACTGTCTAAGTCTTTACCCCCAGAGCAAAAACTCAAATACATTGAGCTATTCAAATAATATTTGGATGTCTTTGCCTGGGGCTATGAGGATTTGAAAGCTTATGATACCATCATCATACAACACAGGATTCCAATAAAGGAAGACCAAAAACCGTTCAGAACGAAACTTAGGAGGATAAATCCCAAGTTGCTCCCTTTGATAGAAAAGGAAATCAAAAAAATGTACGATGCCAAAATCATAGCCCTGTTGCGCTTTTCCAAATGGGTCTCTAATTTGGTCCCTACACGTAAGAAATCTTGGGAAATCAGACTCTGCATAGATTTTCGAAATCCGAATAAGGTCTCCCTGAAGGACAATTACCCCTTGCCTAAAATGGACCACATCCTACAAAGGGTGGTCGGATCCAGTCAGATATCTTTGCTGGACGGTTTCTCGGGTTACAATCAGGTCCTAGTTCACCCGGATGACCAAGACAAAACCGCTTTCACCACACCCTGGGGCACTTTCATGTATGTGAAAATGCCTTTTGGTCTGATGAATGCAGGAGCCACTTTCCAGAGAGCGATGTATATCGCCTTCGTGGAAGAATCGGGTAAGTTCATTGCCGTCTACTTAGATGATGTAACTGTGTTTTCCCGATCTGAAGACGAACACCTGCGACACCTAAGACGAGTATTCGAGAAATGTAGAAGGTTTGGGATTTCTTTAAATCCTAAGAAAATCCTTTTCAGGATGGAGGAAGGGAAACTTCTAGGACACATCATATCCAAGGATGGAATTAAAATTGACCCCAGCAGAATCGAGGCCATACAAAAATTAGAACACCTCAGAAACCTTAAAGAACTACAGTCTTTTATCGGGAGAATAAACTTTCTACGAAGATTCATTCCCAATATGGCCGAGCTCCTTAGAAACATTACAAATATGCTTAAAAAGGATGTGAAAATAAAATGGGACTCTGAGTCCAGACAGTCTTCCGAACAAGTCAAACGAGCACTCACAGAAGCTCATGTTTTGATCAGTCCTGATTTTACTAAGGATTTCTATCTTTTCTCTCACTTCTGAACATACTATAGCAACGGTCTTACTACAAAAGAACAGTGAAGGGTATGAACAACCCATAGATTTCTTTAGTAAAGAATTAAGAGACACTGCTATGAATTACAGGATAATGGAGAAACAAGCTTTTGCCTTGGTGAAAGCTATAAAATATTTTAGGGTCTACATTCTTCATTCTCATACCATTGCATATGTTTTGAATGTGGTAGTAAAAGAAATTTTGACCCAGGATAACCCAGATGGGAGAAGGGGAAAATGGATTGTTGTCATTTTAGAATACGATATAGAGATTAAGCCTACAAAGCTAATGAAGGGTCAAGGCCTAGCAAAATTAATGGCTGAATCAAATTTCCATGCTCTTGACATTAACTTTTTAGCTGCAGCAGATGAACAGGGCGAGATGGCGACTCCAAGTGTGAGAGAGGTATTTCTCAACTCTCCACGGTACGCAGACCTTATATTCATTTTACAAAATTTACAAGCTCCCCTTGGTTTGACTAAGACTAAAGCTATATTTTTAAAGTTGAAAGCATTAAAATTTTGTATTCTAGAAGGAAATTTGTATTGGAAAGATCCGGGAGGAATTTTGTTAAATTGTTTATTGAAAGATGAAGCTAACAAAGTGTTACAAGAGTTTCATCCAGGAGAATGTGGTGGCCATCTGAACTGGAAGGTCACAACCAACAAAATACTCAGAGATGGATTCTATTGGCCCACCCTATTCGCCGATGTACATCATAAAGTGATTGCATGTCATCAATGTCAGTTGTTTGAAGGCAAAAGGAAACTCCTTCCCCTCCCCCTGAAATCGATCTTAGTTGAGGCCCCTTTCCAGCAATGGGGACTGGACTTCATCGGAGAAATACACCCGCCTTCTTTAGGCCAGCACAGGTGGATTCTCACTCCCACGGATTATTTTACCAAATGGATCGAAGCAGTACCAAGAAGGCAAGCCACTGACTCTGTTATTATCAAATTCCTTGAAAATAATATCTTGTCTCGCTTTGGACGTCCTAGAAAGATTATAACTGATAATGCAGCTGCTTTTTGGTCAAAGAAGCTCATAGATTTCTGCAACCAATATCACATTGGTTTGGGGCATTCCAAAGCCTACTACCCTCAGGGGAATGGGCTGGCGGAATATTCAAACAAAACCTTGGTAAATATCATCAAGAAAACATTGTAGGAAAACAAGAAATCATGGCACAACAAGTTGGTGTTCGCGTTATGGGCTGACAGACTAACCACCAAGAGGTCAATTGGTATGTCACCATACCAGTTGGTCTATGGCACAGAAGCAGTTTTCCCCACTTCCTTAGGATTCCCTGTCATGAAGTTGCTTCAAGATGTAAAATCCGAGTCAAATGACTCACAGAGAAGGATCAACCAGATGATCCATTTGCAGCAGTCTAGGGAAGACGTTTTCAACAAGACTCAGGTAATTCAAGAAAGCATCAAAAAGATTTTTGACAAAAGAACCAAGGAGGACGATTTTGAGCTCGGAGATTTGGTGCTGAGATGGGACGCCAGAAATGAAGACAAGGGAAAACATGGAAAATTTGACAGTCTGTGGAGAGAACCATACATGATCCAAGCTTTTAGGGGAAACAATGCTTTCTTGCTAAACAACGTTGATGGGACAGATCTGCTAGGAGGACCTGTAAATGGCAGAATGCTGAAACATTATGTGCCACCTCAGTAAAGACTCAAGTTTTCACTCTCCATTGTACATACCATTTTTATTTTTTATTTTTCACCTGCATTTTCTGAGTGAAGAACATTAGTCAGTTGGTTGAAGCCCGAAGAGAAGGCCCTAAGCTGCTGACCACTGTTTTTCCAATTTTGTGAGAATAAAACCAACGAAGGCTACTAGGCAGAAATTTTCAGAATGACAGGAACCACGATTCTTGGCACTTCACAGGGCAATTACCATCCCTGGGTGGAGTCGTTGTTATCACCCTATAAGTTATAGGATCAACTGGTGACTGGGATATTATCTGTCTCTAGTGTTTTTGTTGACAAATGATTTTTCATTCTGCAAATAATTTGGAAAAGAAAAAAAAAAAAGGAAAAAGAAAAAGAGAAAAGAAAAAGAAAAAGAAAAGAAAGGGAAAGAAAAAGAGGGCATAAAATAATTTCAACAAAAGCCCCATGCAATAATAGTAACTTGGTCCATACCTTTCAAGCATGGCCAAGTTCTTTTTAAATTTGATGTTGATAGGGTAGTGAATGAATTTGGCTAAATAGTTTAATCTTAGCCAAAGTGTCTAGGTGAGATTACTGAAAAAAATCTGGCCAGACTGTCTAATCTTGGTCAAATAGCCCCCAGGGTAGAATAAATTCTTAACCCAACAGTCTAATCTGGGTTAACATTCATAGGAAGCTAGGTTAGAACGTAGGTTAGTTACTTTGTTGCTTCCTGGGATGATTTTAGGGGCTAAATTTCGCTCATGGGCTAATTTTCCATGGTTTTTCCAAAAACGAGATTCGTTATTTTAAAAATGATTCGCCCAAATTCTATAGGATAAAATTATTTTACCTTAAAAATAGCCAAATTTTTATAAAAACTATATAAAATACTTAGAAATTTGAATATTTTTACAAAAATATCGCCAAACATTTATAGTTGACATA